>QLOM01000991.1:0-10201 GCA_003313785.1 Termitomyces sp. MG148
TACACCTTGCTTTCCAAATTGTGTATGCCGCTTCCAAAAGTATTATTGTTCTAAATCTGTCTTCTCCTAAGTCTCCTTTTTGGTTGCCTTGCGGTATTGCGCAGCCCAGTATTTTCCCCAGGGAGGGTTTGTGATAGGTAATATCTCTCATTTCTAGAACAGCTTTTATGTAGTCTCATATAGTCTCTTGTCCCAATACTTCACATCTGGTTAGTATGTCTAGCGATTCCTCAACTCTACATTTTGGGCATATTCCCTTGTTCTCGTATCCCGGTATATTTCCCCAGTACTTTCCTACCTTATATGTATTATGCATACTTCTCCATAAGAAGTTTTTTGTGTCCTTTGTCAAGGATTTGCTTCTCAGGGATTTCCATATCATGTGGTCTGGTGGAAATACTCTAGACCCCTCCTTAGCTCCCCACCTTGTTAAGTCCAGGTGGTTTCTTGTTCCCCATCTTTCAGGAGTTGGTTGTGTTTCTAGGATTCCTTTATATAATATTGCTTGCATCACTACCGCCAACTTTGCACCCTCAAGTTTGTATTCCTTTGGGATCTGGAGGTTGATATCGTTGCTTGTTCTTTTTTCTGCTCCTTGCCTTGCAAGTTTGTCTGCTTCCTCATTGCCCTCTATATTTGCATGTCCCTTAACTTTTTCCAGGATTGTTAGACCTTCCCTTTCGTGCAGCATGGCTATCAATAGTTTCATTATGTCACTGTTAGCTGCTCCTATCCAGCCCTCATCTTCTCTTTGTTGCAAGAGCTTTGTCAGGCTGTTGATAACTAATTTTGAGTCACTTTTTACTAGTATAGACTGTCCTGTTGGTACTGATCACGCCGCTTCTAGTATAGCAACTGCCTCTCCAGTGTTGTTTGTCTGGTGAATGTAATCCAAGAGTCTAATAGCCCTGTTTCTTGGGTCTCCGTGGTCAAATCATATTCCAGTCCCCGCAGCCGCACGTCCATTTTTGTCTCTGATACATGAGCCATCTGTGTATATGGTTAGTAGGCTCGGGTCTTCTTCTGGTACATGGGTGTAGTTTATTACTTTGTTTGAGGGGCCAAGGCCCTTTGTAAAAACTTGGAAACCTTCTTTCAAGGTGCCTCTTGTAGTGAGGTTTAGATCAAATAAGTTCCTTCTGTCGTCTTGTAACCACCTTTCTTCTTCTCCGTTAGTGGTTCTGGATTGTCATGATACACGTGACCACCTCCCTATAGACCTCGTAGTTAGTACTTACCTTCCTTATCTTTGTCCATCTCGTTCTTAGGTATGTTACATTTCTCTGTTATGTACTTACTCGAAATACATTCTCGTTCTTAGTGCTAAAGACGCGTCGCATTGCGAATCGCTGGTCAAAGCCTTACACTTGGACAAAGATAATTTTTTTTTTCCGGCACCTCGATGTCGGATCCTCCAGGCCACGAGGACATGGCGGCGCCAGACCCGGCGCAGGACGACAGACTCGTGGCAGTACTCGCCTGGGTACTGCGGCTGGAACAGGCGGTTCGGCGTCTTGAGCAGGCGGCGCAAGGACAAGGCCACCACCAGGTTCAGCAGATGCCGCACGTCCCGGGGATCGACCCACCCAAGGTGTATGATGAAACGTCGGAGCGCTTGGCGGATCTGTTTGCTGAGCAAGGCGAGGCTGCGACGGCACACAATGGCGCGGTTTCACATGGCCCAAGTAAAGCAGGTGCGAAGAGGAAGAGGCGCCAAACAGCGCAAGCGGCGGTCATCCAGGCAAGGACGCCGAGGTCAGAACACGCGGCACTGGAACTGCCAGTCACGCTACGAGTGCATGTGCAGGGTGCGGTGCAGGTTTTGGACACACGAGCCATGGTCAACTCGGGTGCCAGTTGCTGCTTTGTGAACCGCATTTTGTGGACGAGCAGAAGCTGCCGACGGTGCCCAAGGCACGCCCGATGCGCTTGCGAACAATTGATAACTCAGAGGTGAAGTCTGGCCTCATTACAAAGGAGGTACGCCTGTGTGTGGTGGTTGGAGAACATGAGGAGATGGTGGTGTTTGATGTGGCAGACATTGGAGATGATAATCTGATTTTAGGCGTTGACTGGTTACGTCGGCACAGTCCGTCCATTGACTGGGGCCGCTCAACGATTGATTTTACGTCAAAATACTGCGAAGCAACGTGTTTGCGTGCAGCAACGGTTTGCAAGTCACCAACCTCTCAACCACAGTTGGCTGTGGTGGAGGCAGGGCCGACAACACCAAGTCGACTGAGGGCCTTTGCGCATAAGGCAACGTGTGCGGCACCGGCTCGAAATCAGACTGGTCAGACCGTTCCGCTTGAGAAGTTTCATGGAGGGCACGTGAGAAGGCAGTGAGGGTAGCAAGGGCATGTATTGATGAGGCATTGGAGCGTGCGGAGGTGGGGACTGGACCAGCCGAGGGTGGGACAGTGTTTTTGGAACAGAGGTGGGAGATGGAGTCAGCGAGGGGGGTAGCGGGGCCACTTTTGACACCAGTGCGTGGGGCAGCGGGTCGAAGCTTCTCCCAGGAGCTGGCAGAGGAGAATGCACGGAAGAGAGGGGGTGAGGAGCGGAAGGTGGAGGATATGGTTCCAGGGGAGTTTCATGAGTTCTTGGGGGTGTTTGACAAGCGGCGGTCAGAGCGGTTACCTGCGCACACGAAGTATGATTTGGGAATCGACTTGGTGGAGGGTGCAGATGTTCCGCCACCTGGGAAGCTGTACCAGCTGGCGTCAGCAGAGTTGAAAGCCTTGCGGGAGTTCATTGACGAGAATCTGGCAAAGGGTTACATCCGGCAGTCAAGCGCACCATGTGGAGCCCCAGTATTTTTTGTCAAGAAAAAGGATGGCAGTCTCCGGCTGGTTTTTGATTTTCGGGCAATGAACGCAGTGACAAGGCCTGATGCCTACCCCATTCCACTGACAAATGAGTTGCTGGATCGTTTGAAGGCGGCGAAGGTATTCACAACCCTTGACATGCGCTGGGGGTACTACAATGTGCGGATTTGTGAGAGTGATGAGTGGAAGACGTCATTTTGGACTCGGTATGGTCAGTTTGAGTTTTTGGTGATGCAGTTTGGGTTGCGGAACGCACCAGCAGCATTTCAGCGGATGGTCAATGACTTGTTTCATGATCTGGTTGACGTGTATGTTGTTCTCTACCTGGACGATATTATAATCTTTTCAGAGGACCCAACACAACATGATGCACATGTTCGGGAGGTCCTGCGACGCCTTCGAGATGCCGACCTGTTCTTGAAACCAGAGAAGTGCCGTTTCCGCACAACAGAGGTTGACTACCTGGGATTGAAGATCTCACCAGGACGTGTGGGTATGGATCCGGTGAAGGTCAGTGGTATCACAGAGTGGCCAACACCGTGGAACTTGCGCCATGTAAACCAGTTCCTGGGGTTTTGCAATTTCTATCGGCGGTTTGTGGAAGACTATGCAACGATTGCAAAGCCATTGGAGGACCTGAAGAAGAAGGGTTGCTTGTGGAGGTGGGGGATGGTGGAGCAGGCTGCATTTGATGAATTGAAGGCGACATTTGTGCGAGCACCTGTGCTGATGATGCCAGATACCGAGGCGCAGTTTCGTGTAGAGACTGATGCATCAGACTTTGCAGTTGGTGCTGTCCTTTCACAGAAGGCGCAGGATGGAGAGTGGAGGCCAGTGGCATTTTTCTCCAAGTCAATGCAACCAGCTGAGCGCAACTACGACATGCATGATAAGGAGTTACTGTCAGTGGTAAGAGCATTCGAGGTTTGGCGTCCATACCTGGAGGGGAGTCCGTTTGTGGTGGAAGTGTTCTTGGATCATCGCAATTTGGAGTATTTCATGACAGCAAGAGATCTGAGCCGGCGGCAAGCACGGTGGAGCCTTTTCTTGAACCGTTTCACATTTATCATCCACCACAGGCCTGGGCGTCTCAGTGCAGGGCCTGATAGCCTATCTTGGCGCCCGGATCATGAACCCCCACGGGAGTTGCGTGATAATGTGGAGGAGACAGTGCTCATGAAAGAGCGGGTGGCGAGGCGTGGTGTGGTGGTGGAGTTGGGGTGGTGTGGGCAGTCAGTGGTGGTGGAACGGGTGGCAGCGGTGCAGAAGATAGTGGCAGATGGTGAGATCTTGGTAAAGGTCCAGGTAGCAACCCCAAAGGATCCGAAATTGGTGCCGATCTTACAAATGATGGATGCACCAGCGTTGGTGAAGTCCAGACTTCGAGAGTTCAGCGTGGAAGGGGGGCTTGTCCGTTTCCAAGGCCTGATTTATGTGCCAGATGACAATGAGGTGAAGCGTATGATCCTGCAACTGTATCATGATTCGATTCCGGCGGGACACTCTGGACGTGCAAACACATTGGCCTTGATTGCATGTAACTACTATTGGCCTCGCATGTCAGAGTTTGTCCATCGGTATGTGGATGGTTGCGAGTTGTGTCAACATATCAAACCCCGGCGTCAGCGCCCATATGGTCCACTACAACCTCTCGAGGTGCCTGACGGTCCATGGCAACATGTGTCAACCGATTACGTTGGCCCTCTCCCAGTCTTGCATGGCTATGATATGATTCAGGTGGTGTGTGACAAGTTGACGAAACGTGCGCACTTCTTGGGGGCACACTCTACTGATGACGCGGCCGCAATGTGTGATAGCTTTATGGAGAGAGTTTGGTGCTTGCATGGCACACCCAAGAAGTTGGTCTCTGATAGAGGGCCGCAATTCGTTGCGTGGTATGTCAAGCATATGTGGAAAAGGCTGGGAATCAAGCCAGCCCTATTGACAGCTCATCATCCACAATCCGATGGCCAAACAGAGCGGGTAAATCAGGAACTTGAAGTTTACCTACGCGCGTTCATTGATTATTACCAAGATGATTGGATGGACTGGTTACCCTTTGCAGAATTTGCTTACAACAACCGAGTGAGCGCTGCGACGGGGATGTCACCGTTTTACGCTGAATATGCCTATAACCTGACATTCTCGGTGGATCCAGTGAATTCCCAGATGGTTCCAAAGGCTGATGCAAGACTCGACAGAATCCGCAAGGTGCAGGAAGAGTTGAAGTCTCTGTTGGAGTTGGCAGCAACCAGGATGAAACGTTTTTATGACGCGTGGGTTGACGAGACGCCAGATTACATTGTTGGGGATTGCGTTTACCTGGAGCGGGCGGATTTGCATTCGGACCGCCCGAATCACAAACTTGACTTTAAGCGGTTTGGCCCCTTCCAAATCGCGCAGAAGATCTCAGATACAGCGTACCGGTTGGCGTTACCGGATGGCTGGGCAATACATGATGTGTTCCATGTATCATGTTTGGTTCCTGCACGTGAAGACACAATCCTGGGGCAAAAACAAGAGCCGCCGCCCCCCATACAGATGGAGTCAGGCGACGAGGTCGAGATTGAGCAAATTCTACGGGAACGACGAACGAAGGGCGGGGTCACAGAATTTTTGGTCCGCTGGAAGGGGTATGATGAGAGTGAAGATGAGTGGTTAAAGGAATATGACATGCCGCACGCATTGGAGGCCATCCAGGAGTTCAGGGCAAATGAGAGGGCACGGGGTAAAGGCCGGCGTAGAAAGGTGTGAGACGGGATGACGAGACCTTTTTTTTATTTTCCCTCTACCTTACAAGTGGGGGGCAAGTGTCATGATACACGTGACCACCTCCCTATAGACCTCGTAGTTAGTACTTACCTTCCTTATCTTTGTCCATCTCGTTCTTAGGTATGTTACATTTCTCTGTTATGTACTTACTCAAAATACATTCTCGTTCTTAGTGCTAAAGACACGTCGCATTGCGAATCGCTGGTCAAAGCCATGGATGTTGCAGGTATTTCAGGGTTCCATCTATTGTGCTCGTCTTAGGTGTGTTCTTGCTACGCTACTGCACTTATTGGGGTTTTTACAACCCTTTCTCCTCATGTGTTTGCAGTTTTTGCATGCACAGTTTTTTTGGGGTTTATGGCCTTCTGTTTTGTGGGCTAGCAGGTCACCGAGGCTTTTCAGTTCCCCTACCGTTGAGATGTTGTGGGTGTTCTGTAGGCATGTCATTGTTGCTGAATTTAATTTGATTTTCTATCCTTCTTTATTCCCCTGTGGAGCCATATTGGTAGTTTCTCCTTTAGGGCAGGGTCTAGATCTATGGGTGCAAAGGTGGTCCCATACTTCTTAGCCATTTTAATCATTGGCAGGCTGTTCTCTCCCATTCTTACATCCACCATTGTGTCTTGTAAGAAAATATTAATCATAGGTATTTTCTCACTCCTAGGTCTCTTCACGACTTTTGTGCTTATTATTTTATCTGCAATCTGCACCCATTTTGGGCATTTGTTGTCTAGTTTCAAGTACCGCTGTGTCTTCATCAACTCTATCACCTCATTCCTTGCCTTTATATCAAGAACCTTCTTTTCTCCCTTTTTGAATGGCATTTGGAGGGTCTTCAGACCAATGGTAGGCCTTGAATTTGCTTCCCACAGGAAGTCATTGACCATTTTGCTCAGGAGATCCTCTATGTGTTTTGGCATTCCTTGGACTCTGGTGCAATACTGTGTCCTACCGCCTACTACCCCATGCCAATTGTTAGCCTTCTCTCTTCCAAGGTAGGTGTAAGGGGATACTCTATTGTGGAAAGCCAGGCAGATGCATTAACCACTCAAGCCAACCACCAAGTGGGGCGAGTGTTGAGTGAGCACAGTGACAAGCAACTGGCAGGCAAGAAGGCAGGCCACCAACAAGGGGTGGAGGAGGAGGGCGAGAGCAGAAGGCAAGGTCATCACTGAGGAGCTCACAGTAATGCTAATGTGTAGACCCAGAAGCAATGCTATTGCTAGGACTGGGGATGTTCCATCCACCAGTCCTACTTATATACTACATTGGATACACTATGACTATGGTATATTGACTAATAGGGCCGGTATGTACTAAGCACTAATGAGTAAGCAACAGTCAGCATGAGTAAGCCAGCCAATGGTATAAAGGCCTGCATGAGTAAGCCAGCCAATGGCATAAAGGCCTGCCGGCAAGTAGAGTGGGTCCAAAGACCAGCTGACCTGCCAGGTGTCAATGCCAAGACAGAGATGGAGCGGGATAGGGCCAGAGCGGTCCAGATGGTGGCTAGATGTGGGTGCCAACATTGATGACACCCAAAAGTCGCTAAGCACTGTCAGAGTCAATAGTAGCCTAGCGCAGTTATAAGTGAAAGCATTGGGCATGCTAAGTAGCGAGGGTTGAGTCCTGGCAGAGTCTTAGAAACACACGTAAGTGATGGAAAGGTTATTGAAGTTAAAAGAATGTTGCTTAGCACAGCTAAGCATGGGTAACTAGGCCATAGGTGCCTAAGTCGAGTTTGCGTAATGTCTTGATTAGTCCCGTAGGTGGACTAGTGTAACGTGTACACCCGTAGTTGGTGCCTAATAGGTGAGGAGTCAAACAGGGGCTGTAAACTCTGGTGATTTCCTGGTAATTGTAGTAGCTATGTACAGTTTTTATAGCAAAGGTAAGAAATCATATGTAAAATGTTGCTAAAGTGCTTTGACAGTGTAAATGAAAAATATAACCTAAAAAGTATTAATGCATCAAGGCTGTGTGCTAAGCGGTAGGATCAATAGCTAAGCATGAAAATGATGAATTTTGGCTATCTGTTACTTGTTAATTCCTTTAGCCGTTGGCTAGTACTCCATTCTTCCATTATCACAAGTCCCTATGCTGAACTTAGAGCCAAACTGCTCCAAAACGTGCCAAGGAACGTCGCTAAGCGCTAAGGAACATTGGTAGGTGCTAAGGAACGTAGAGAGAGTCGGTGGTTGCTAAGGAACGTTGCTAAGCGCTTAAGGAACGTTGAGGGAGAGTCAATGGGCGCTAAGGAGTTGAGAGAGTTGGTAGGCGCTAAGAAGTCGAGAGAGTTGGTAGATGCTAAGAAGTCAAGAGAGTTGGTAGTCGCTAAGAAGTCAAGAGAGTTGGTAGTCGCTAGGGAGTCGCTAAGCGCTAGAGAGAGTCGCTAAAATGTAGCTTTCTGTGCTGAGTCTGAGTGGAGTCTCATCAATGTCAACACAAACTAAGCAAGGCTAGGGTGGACGGTCCGAGGACCTGTCCCCTGACAGTAAGTCTTCCTCTATTCCATCTCTTAAGGTCTTTTGCCACTAATTCTACAGTGGTTGTCCACATGCTAGTATTATTAATTTTGTTGCCTATAAAGGCCCCTAGGAGGCAGGTGGCTTCTCCATATCTGGCAATCTTTATGTCTTCTAGAATCATTTGGTCTTCTTGGCAGGTTTTTTGTGCTGTCAGTATTGTGTCTCGGTATTTCTTTGTTCTGACAGGAACCACCACTGTTTTAGGTATGTTGAACTTAGCTCCTGACACTTTGCACCACTTTTTAAGTATCCCCTCTAGGTCTTGGAATCTATCTTCCTCTGCAAGATCCACCGTAGTATCATCTGCAAAAAGTGTTGCGATTAGTCTGTCAATTTCACAATCAAAATATATACCCTTTAGTTTGGAGTCTCTAATCATCTGCGCTAATGATTCAATAGCTAGGTTGAATAACAGGCAAGAGAGTGAGTCTCCTTGTTGAACTCCCTGGGTCACTTTAAAGCTTTCACTTAGTTCTCCATTTAGAATAACTGTGGTATTTGCATCTTCATACAATGCCTTGATTGTATTTATGTATGGTGTTTAGAGTCCAAACTTCTCCAAGGATGCCCACAGGAAAGGGTGGAGAATTCTATTGTAAGCCTTTTCTTGGTCATGCCATTCATGCCCGTCCTGCTACACCATTCTATTGTAATTTGGGCCAGCTCGGTTTGGTCTTCTGTCCTACGACCCTTCATGAAGCCAGCTTGGTCTGGATGTATTATATTTTGTGCTACTTCACTCAGTCTCATTGCTAGCGCCTTTGTGAAGATTTTGTAGTCAGTGTTTAATACTATTATTGGTCTGTAGTTACCTATGTTGGTTCTGTCTCCTTTCTTATATAGAGGGCAGAGCCATCCTTTGGCAAAATTTGTGTCTGGTTCCATACCGTGTGTTTGGATATCATTAAACACCATAGTCAGTGTTTATGCTATGTCGAATCCCGGCTCTTCTTTCTCTTGCTGTTTGTTGTATCTGTCTGCTAGAATCACCCACAATTCATGTATGATTCTATCCAGGCCTGCTGCCCTCCCACTCTTTATAGAGTGTAATGTGGTTATAATTTTGTCTCTTGTAACGTTTGTTTCCAGATCGGCCTTCTGCTCTTGTGTGATCTCTTTCTTAACGTGCATGAGTACCTCTGCCATTTTGGCCCTGTGAGCGTCAACGTTTCCTGGAAGACTGTCTCTCTGTATGTGTTCATGGTGTGCTCTCACTATTTCTGCCATTTTTTTTTGATTTCTTCACAAGTTTATCTCTGTGCAGTGGGGGATGTCGTAGTGCTGTTATCATGTCTCTTGTTGTGCTCTCCTTGTTCATGCTGACCCATTGTTTAGATATTGTTTCACCATAGACATGAAAGCTTGTGGCCACTGTGTCTCTTGCCCTTGCAAAGCGCATCATTTCTAGGTCTTTTATTCTTTCATCTATAATTACTGCTTCTTCTCTCTGGACATCTTTGCTCAGCAAGGCATTATTTAATTCCTTAGTTTGGTTTTTTTTAGCATGCTTAGTTCCCTCATAATCTTTGGTTTCTGTTTTTTTTAAGTGTTGGCGTATTTCCTTCATAACAAGTTTCTTGAATTCCTTATGTAAAGTCTGTGGGTTGAATTCGGCGCTTTGGGTTCTTGTGGAGAATTCTATTCTTTCTGCTTGGGCCATCCCAATTTCCTCTATCTTTCTTATCAGTTTTTTATCTTTGACTATTAGTGCTGGTATAGCATAACATCCGTTCCCCATATCAGGCTGTTTAGGGTGTATTAGAGTTACTGAGACCGGTGAGTGGTTGATGTTTATTGCAGTTCTTTCAATTTGCCAGTTCCAGCAGTATGGTACAAGATTATCTGTAATGTAAATCTTGTCTATTCTCAATTGTATCGGCCTATTAACCATTTGGAATGAGAAGTCTAGGAGGGTTGGGTATTCCCTGTGCCATCCATCTACCAGATCATGTAAGGGCGACCTCTGGAGGCTATGGCTCAGTCACACAGCTGGCAGAGGGAAATCCAAAGTATATTTAGGTAATACAACCATAACTACTCACCTGGCAGAGGGAACTCCAAAGAGAACAAGTC
>QLOM01000993.1:0-17019 GCA_003313785.1 Termitomyces sp. MG148
TCTACGCTCGCTGGCAAATCCTCTCATTGAAAGTCGTAACGAAGTCAAGGTGAGCTGAGCCGTGTTACGCGCCGCAAAATGAGACTTTAGCGCTGAGGCCTGGGACACTCAGATGTCAGGTCAAGGAAGTTTGATTGCCTTGCGGCTGAACCTCAACATTGTGCGCACACTACCTCTTAATTTTTCTGTTCTTTGCTCAAGTTGTAAATGTTAGGATTCATGGACACTGCAACATCAGGGTCAACACTTTTCTCTTTGGCCTTTATCACAATGATACTTGCCAGTTATATATTATATACGGCGTAGACTGGACTGAGGGGTGAGTTAGTCCAACATCGCTGCTAATATCGCCATACTCTAGTTTATTGACTTACTAGGTGCAACGAATAAGGTTTCTTTCCTGCTAGTAACATCCGATGAAGTAATCGAACAGAGACACACCTTATATCCACACATGACTTTCATAGTTAGGGGTGAGCGCCGGGATGAGGCATAAGAAGTGGGCACAAGTTTTCTGCGAGTGAAATAGCGGAAGTTGCACCAAGGGGAAGTGGTTCTGGTTATTTGTTGAAAAGATCTAGAGCTTCTGATCGTCGTTCATCAGGAATATGGAGAACGAAGTTGTGATTCATCAAGAAAAGCGGAAGGTATAGCCATGATTACAAATAGAACTGCTATTCGAATCAGTCGTGAGTTCATCATGATGGATGATGGAAGATGACAACAGTTGGCACAGGCGCATCCGGATGAGATTCGAGACATGGTTTTTGAGCGAAAGAGAGGCAACGGTCATAAACATAGACGTTGCGAACGAAGATTCCATTGGTTGATCTGCAAAGATGGTGATATATCAGCACGAGTTGGTTTATATGCCCTAATCAACTTTATCCACGCCAAGAACATACCATACGGCCCTGACCACGCCACTTCTGCCGTCGTTTGACCAGTCTCATCTCGTCTCGTAGCCGTCCGACGAAAGGAGGGGCAGACGCGGTGCAAGACGCGGTGCAAGACGATGGGCTCGGTCACCTTGGATCAAGAAGATCAAAGTGGGCAGGAGCATAGGGACGCGATTGTAGTGCACCTGTAGAATGGTAAGAAGAATGAGGTGGATGTTGAGACCGCAGGTGGAGGCGGGAGAGCGGATGTGGTCACAGTGTATCTGTTGGATTGTCTGTTGTAGGGTCAGGGAGGCGAAGACGGTGGATGGAGAATGGACCAGATTTGCCGAGAGGAGTGAGATTGAGCGGGGTCGGGCCGATTTCCTTCCCAGCAGATGTTGTGAACGTAGGAGCTGCCAAGTGCACGCGTGATGATCTGGATGGGAGGGAGAAACGAGATGTAGCCTGAGTGTGGGATGGTCATGGACAATGTGGGTGGAAAGTTTGATTCATTCAACGTTGTCAAAGACGCTGCACTTGGAAAGAAGGGAATTTCTGTGACGTCACGCCCACCCTTCACTCAAAAGACCACACGTCACTCGACGACTCCCAGGCCATCCCATTAATACTTTCCCATGTTCTTCAAACACTTCGCCGCCATAACCCACGTATCGCGATTGAAAACATTGTTCGGAAGACATGGAATATCTTCCTCTCCTCGATATCCTTTTATCGAGCTTGAGCCCCTGAATATTGAATTTACCTCAGAGTCTTACAGGCAAATCTTGATGTACACATCTGGGACGCTACAGAAAGCGGAGGCCTGCCATATCATTGAAGTTTCTGGATGGAAACGCGTTGGTAGCGCTATCGAACACGAGTATATATCTGTTATTATCTGTCGAGATGGAGTCTTAGGATACGTCGTCTTCGAACGGGTAGCTGGAGATAGCAATAACAGGTCGACACTAGATTTCAGCTCCAGGTCGAGCATGTCCTCAGTTGATGCATCCTCCTTAGCTTCCTCAACATTGACTGGCGCCAGGGACAAGGTGTTCGCCGTCAAGAAAGTACCTCATGGTAAAGACAAATGTACGTGGACGATGACGTTTAGTGAAAAAACGCCTTTCTACGTGGCAGTCAATGTCGCGACTACAATCTACAAGTGCTTCCCGTACTATCAAGCAAATGGCACTAACTGTCACTTTTACGTCCAAACGTTCTGTGATATCTTTACTCGTTTTTGCCAACAATATGGCCCAACTCTCAAAGAGGGAAAGGTGAAAGCTGGTCGAACCCATGGTTTTCAGTTCTGGTCATACAAGCTGTTGAAGATGGAGGCAACAAAGGGAAAAGGAAAGGGAAAGGCAAAGGCAAAGGGAAAGGGAAAGGGAAAGGGAAAGGGAAAGGCAGAGGAAGAGGAAGAGGAAGAGGCAGAGGTAGAGGCAGAAGTGCGCAAAGAAGAGACGCCCAAAGATATCGACACAACACTCTCGACGCCCAAAGAAGAGACATACAAAGAAGAGACGCCCAAAGATCTCGACACAACACTCTCTAATGAACTTTCAAAGTTCTGTGAGAAGGTGAGTGCAACTGCAATTGCCAATGCTTGTATTGATAATTGATCTCCAGATTAAAGAATGGGCTGCGAGGGAGTTGGAGGAGAAAGATAGGGAGATGGAGGAGAACAATAGGAAGATGGAGGAGAAAGATAGGGAAATGGACAAATTAAAGAGGGAGATGGATGAATTTAAGAGGGAGATGGAGGAGAACAATAGGAAGATGGAGGAGAACAATAGGAAGATGGAGGAGATGAGGAAGTTGATCAGCTCGCTGGGAGTGGCCAATGCAGGTCATGCCAGGTAGGTCTGCTCCTCTACAGTGTAACATATGATGCTCAATTCTGCAGTTGACAAGTCCCCCACCCTATGTCTTACCTACATGATTGTGTCACATTTCAGCATAGAAATACAGGATTGTCTGTGGCAGGTCAGGGGGGTAGAGGAGACAAATAAAGAAATGCAACAAAGGTGTTTATCCATCCAACATCATGTAATGCATTGAAAGTTGTGGGGTGTCGGTTGCAGCACATCGTCGCAGAGATCGCGCACCTGAGCCGGTGTACATGAGCACATCAAACATCCTGAGCTGGTTGTCAGATGACTCTATCTTGTGCCACGACATCATAGGGAAGGGATGGTTCAGGGATTTTTCTGACAGACTTTCCCTGCTGGAACAGATTCTCACTACTTACGATTCCTAATTTCCTTATCGCACAGCACGCTATCCAGAGCTAGCCTAAAAGGTATTTTGTTCTTATTTCACAAAAGACTTCTTCTGCAAGAAATAAACTCGCAGCCTTGGCCAAGTCAAGTCAGAGCTGTGTTATGCGAGGTTATGCGCTGCAAAATGAGACCTTCGCGCCGAGGCCTGTAGCATTAGATGTCAAATCAAGAAAGTTTGATTATCTTGCAGGTTGACTGAACACCAACACTGTATGTACACACAGCTTCTCGAAATCTTTGCTCAAATTGACTACTAACGACACGGTAATGAAAAAGAGATACACCTTAATTCCACGCATGACTTTCGTAGTCGGGAGGTTCAGTGGCTGTATCCTCTTGTCTATGCTGGCGCGCCTCGAGAGCCATCATACGTTGCGACATCATCTCCATCTGCCGCTGCATAGCCGACTCGAAGTCTCTCCGCCATGGCGATGGTGCTGCTTCTTGGCTGCTGCGTAGGGTTTTGTTCTGACTCTGGTACTCGCTGTCACTAGTGCTAGCTGCAACATCCTTGTGCTTTTAATCTACCGTCTTTAATCAGAACGAAAACTGTATTGAAATGTATGTTTACCACGTTGGGCTGCGAGCTCCCTAATGCAGCAAAACCAACCGAATAGCAAGCGTATCGATGGGTCTCTACATGATGATTCTGCAGTCATAACTTGAAGCTTTCAGTAGGTTTTATTATTTATGGGGTATGGAGACTTTGTTGGGTGTGGGACTTTGCATTATATTCTTCATGTTATGTCCGAGTAGAGGCAAAGCTCTAATACAATGATTTGAATATCTAAAACCGAGCCCCTACTGAGGCATCCACAAAATCGAGCGAAATCTGAATCTGTTCTTTTTGTACAGTATAGCTAGATACTGCTTGTTTTTGGATGATAACTGTCCAGAATCTCGAGCTGTATAGAGCGAGGCCATACAAAATCTAGCGTCCTTTGGTGAGCACGATTTTGCTCGTTCGGCTTGATTCGGCGCGACGTGATTTTCACTGGGCATCAGGAGGAAGGCTAGATTGGTCGCTAAAGGGTACTCACAGGTTCTTGTTCATGCTGACCAGAAGCAAGACAATTATTAACACGAACACCAATACATTTGTTATAGAACCATTCTAATTCTATCAAGCCAGACAGGATGTAGTTCACAAGCAAGGGAAAGTGATCAACATGCAAAAAATTTCTGGACATTGAGTCAAGCCATGCTGCGCTGCGCGCATGAGGAACCTCGGTTAAAATGGCAGAAGTGACACAACCTCATCAATACTGATCCTTTCTTCTGGCTCATACCGTAACATTTTCCCAAGGACCAGTTCCAATGCCTCCAAATCTCCGCTGAGCTCTTTTTGTCCTATTTCATCCCTCGCGCGGATATTTTCTAGGCGTTCCCTGAGGTTTACAGTCCTAGGCTCTCCCGACATGTCGCCCGAATCCAACTTGAAAGTGGCATCTTCCTCGAAATATCGATCACGGTTTTCCCATTTTGTCCACCATCGCTCGGGAAACTTGCCAAACGTGCGAACCATCTCAATTATGATATCGTCTCGATCATTGAAAAACGACTCTAGAAGCCCATGGTTGCTGAACATCTCGTAGATCAGGCATGCGAGAGACCAAATGTCGATTTTGGCACTAATGATAGAGTCCTCGAAAATGATTTCAGGAGCAGCCACGGAGATTGGGGTGTTGGGGAATGGTTTCTTTGGATCAGTTACAAGGAATGATTCGCCGAAATCCGTTATCTGGATTGAGCAATTATTCGAATCCAAGACAATTCCGACTAGTTTGATATTTGGAGGCTTTACCACGTAAGAAGGCGCTGTAGGTGTACTCGGGGCACCATCGAGTCTCCTGACGTTTTGCTTTATAGGTTCCCCAAGACAACGATAAACCTGTTCCACCGACCATGAGTGGAAATCAGGAATCTCAAAGAGAATGTTATGGTAATAGAAGTCTTCAGGATGGTCAGTATAGAACAAGTGTGAAATATGAGTTGATTTTACCTCCATGCACGACACCACAGGAGTGTAGAAACGCAAGCCCCTTAGCACTCTGCGACGCTATTCTTCGCGCCATCGACGTCGGCAGTCTGTCGGCAGCGATCTCGTATCTGACTTGACCAACGCTAGGACCAGTCACTTCCGTGACAATGCAGTGATGACGACCATTCGGGCCCTCAATCTCGAAATTGTCGAGTAAGGTCGTGACAAATTTTCGCCCAGGGTGCTGGTGACCTGCCACTTTGATATGGTGTAGAATCCTGAGTTCCGAGCTTCCTGCAGCAGTTGAGGCGACGACGAACTTGATTGCAACGAATCGGTTCAGTTGCTGATCTCTCGCAAGCCAAACCGTCGAATAGCTCCCGTATCCAAGTTTGTGAACAATACGGTATCTGTTCTTGATTTCATCGTCAATGTGGACAGGATGATAGCCACCAGGCCTGTACATTTCAATGTTTTCGACTTGGATCATCCTTTTATACAGCCGTTTCTCGTCTTCCTTGTCTTCAAGATCAACGGAAGCCATAGTTAAGCGATTAGTGATGTTTTATGATGAAACGAGGTAGAACGGAGTGAGGATGTCCGGAATGCTACTGCAATAGCGCCAGCACGACAGTTAATCTATGGCTGGACATTGAGTTCGGCATTAGGGCTCGGTGAGTCAGTGCACCATTGTTTACATGTGTATATATACAATGTTACATAATAACATTGTGTCTATCAGGGAGGGATGAGAGACTTATTTCGAAACGTGACAAAGCGTGACAGTTGAGAACTTCCTTCGAACCGTTTCCTCAAGGAAAACACATACAGTAAGTAGCTAAGTATTCATCTCTTTACAAAACAAAACATATACTTCACGTTGTGGTTCCTTGAGGATTATCACTGCATTCCGGCAAGGCTATGGTATCTAGAGACAGAGGATGTGGCCGTGGTAGGGAGGATTCCCGGCAGTCGTCCTTCGACCGAACGCTTCAGCCTTCCACGGTACGATCCGGCAGCCTGCTCGGAGCTATGGTGGAGGACAAATGGGAGGAAGACACCATGTGCGATCCGGGACAGGAAGAGAGGACACAGACCTCTGGGGTCCAGGGGGACTCAATTATCAGTGGTTTGGCTGCCCCCACACCCTCTGGAGGGCATACTTCCGACACCTCTCCTGGAGAAATGCCGGGGGCCCCTCAGAACTCGACCACGCGTGTGCGCGAACTGCAGCCCCAGTTGGTAGCAACGTCTCGCCCTGCCCCATCCCCGATTGCTCCTCCTCCGAAGAGGACTCGGAACATGCCCCGTGAATCCAATCACCTCGCTCAGCTGATGGGAAGGGAAGTTTCACCCAGCGCGGTAGATGCGCTTATGCGCGAGGATGTCTCTGTGTTTCCTAGGGACAGGGGTAGTGCCATTCCACAGACCCCTGCCAATAGAGGTCGGGCCAGATCATTACCTCGGCCGGCTTTGCCCATTTCTTGTGCTCACCACGCTAGGTGTTCCCCTTCTCATGGCGACTTCCCTCGTGGGTATTCTCAAGATCATGAGGAACTGTACCCTTCGCGGTCTCATGTGTTGACCATGTCCGATGCCCAACTGGCTACCTTGCTGCGAGCCTTTGGAAAGGATATCTCCCGCCAAGGTGAGCCTCTTCTGAGTCAGATTCCTCAGTGCTTCGCATATGCGCGTTTTCGCGCCTTTTACCTTGTTTCTCTTGTGAAATGCCTCGCCTCTGTTCACGAGATGCCTCGTCTTTGCTCTAGAATTGGATTACTTGCTATTTCTGGTTTTGTTTTGGTTGCCATTCTCAACTTTGTTTCATATTTTGTGCCATGTTATAAGGTCACGTTATAAGGCCGTATATATTTTGCCCACGTTTTGTCTCTTTGCTGGTCATGATTATAAGCTCTTTGCTGGCCATGATTATAAAGCCTTGCATATATTTGGGCATTCTATAACGCTATAAGTTCTTTGCTGGCCATGATATAAGGCCTTGCATATATTAACTGGAGTACAAGGCTTACGCAAAGGACATCAATTATTTGTCACTTGTTGGATCCTTATTGTATGCTACACAGACGAAGGCCCGATATTCAATTCTCCGTCGGACTCGTCGCTCAATTTGCCAGTAATCCTGGCATCCCGCATCTCAAGGCCTGCAATAGAATCTTAAGGTACCTAAAAGCCACAAGGATCTGACTCTTGAGCTCGGGAATTTACAAAATCAAGATGTTAAACTTGTTGGATGGAGCGATGCAAGTTGGGCGCCGGATAACCATGATCGAAAATCTATCAGTGGGTGGTGCTTTGACTTGCACGGAAGCATGATCTCTTGGTCTTCTAAAAAGCAGAGCGTGGTTGCCACTTCATTGGTGGAAGCCGAGTACATTGCTTCTTCGAACGCTACTCATGAAGTAATTTGGCTCAGGAATCTTCTTGCTGAACTTGACTTTCCCCAAACTGAAGCCACTATCGTGCATACGGACAGCACAGGAAGTATCGCCTTATCCAAAAATCCTGTGGGACATTCACGCGCCAAACACATCGACATTCGTTATCACTTTATACGTGATCATATTGGGCGCGGAACGGGTTGGCATACCTTCTCAAGTCAATGTCCTCGATCAATACTGACGGACTGTAATGTGAGTGGAAGCTCCCGTTGAGGGAGCAAATGAGGCACGACCACTAACGCACTAACTCTGAGCACGTCCAACAGATACGCGCTTCACAACGTAGCCAGACGTTCTTAGTGATGATGTTCTTGGTAAGTCACCGACACCTCTTCGATAGAGAGGAATGTTTGACATAGGCCTCTGAATATTCACAACGTAGGTGTTGAAGTACTTCAAAAAATATGCGACGTGTGGCACGTGTCATACCCTCATCCGAGTACATGCCATGCCGGAACGACATTGGCCGCTTCCCCAAGTCAAGTGAAATCGTTTATCCGATAAGTTCCTACAATGCCCCACTGACGAGGTCCTTCAATATTGCCCGACCATTGACTATCCCCGCTTCTATTTTCGGAGTCTTTATCTTCTTAACGGGACGACCTGTCACTGAATTCTCATCACTGACCGTGTTTGCAAGACGCTTGTTGGAAGGTGTAGTGGGAGGACTCGGGATCATCATAGAGTGAAGTAAATGGGCATTAGGAGGCAGTCGTAGGATCCAGCCACAGCTGTCCATGAGGTCAAAGAACTCTGAAAGCAGCGCAGCCTCTTGGAGAGTCTTTCTTGAGCCAATGATGATCAGCTTCGAGCGCGCCCGCGTAAAGGAGACATTCATCCTTCGCCAATCTTTGACCAAATCGCCGACCTGAATCGAAGAAGATAAGCACCACATGTAGATTTATTAGAGACGTAAAAAACACGAACACCGCCTGAATCATTTGATCGAACCATCGAAATAATGATACAGTCCTTGTCTCGTCCTTGGCTGCGATCTGCAGTCAGAATCTCGATATCCTTATGGTGCAGCAGCTTGTGCGTCAAAAGCTTGACTTGTTGTCTATAGAGGGTGATGATCCCAACTTGTTCTTCTCGTATTCCCGTCTTCATCAAGGTTTCACAGATTTGGCGGACGAGTTCAGCCTCAATTCTGTTCTCCACCAGATCACCTATACGGGAATCGCGTGCCGGAAGATTATCTGTATCCACGAAGACCGCTTTGCAACTGTTTAGCCACATGTATAAGTACGATGCTCGCCACAGACAGCGGGATCTGACCTTTCTTGCATAAGTGCCTCCAGCCAGCATCCATCGGAGCACGAAGATGATGCCTTCGTATGTAAGGAACGCATGAATTCCCGGTTCGGTAGGACTAAACTCTGTTGTGCTACTGAATTTGAACCGCACCGAAGACGATCTCCATAAATGAGCTTATTTGAAAGGAGCATGATATCTTCATTCATACGATATTGGTATGTCAGATCGACGACAGCATGCGGATGCGCATCAGAAAGCCGGCGGAAGAGAGACACGTCCAATCCGCCCTTTCGTGCAGCTGGGTTACGAACCTTTTATAAAAATTAGCTGATGTTTGAGGAGAAAAGAAGGGGACTGACCAATGGAGGCAACTGGAAATGATCTCCGACAAGAACGAATGTCTCTACATAGCGGAGTGGCCCAATACATGTAGGAAGGGTAATTTGAGAAGCCTCGTCAACAATACAGTAGTCGAACTTTCGACGACTGAAAAGCCCACTAATATGATGAACAGGCGTTAGAAAGCGTGATCAAGCAGGATGAAACCGAGACATACTGGTCAATTGACAAACACGTCGTCGCTACTACTGGAGGGGACATCAGCTGCTGTTCTAGCTGTTCGATGGTCGTAGGTTGTCTTCGGTTCGCAAGAGTGAATTTGTGCACGTCCGGGTGGACCTATGATCCACAGGATAAGCAACGTATTATAACAAGTATAACGACGAACAGACCTTATCGATGTTTCCGAGTCTAAGAATACTGAAATCGGCATCTAACAATTTCGCCAGAATGGTATCAACGGCAGAGTGCGTATATGAGGTCAAAAGCACCGTTTTCCCCATCGCCACCAAAGTCTTGATCATGGCAGCAATCACCGTCGTCTTACCCGTGCCAGGCATACCAAGAATTAAAGCATAGTCTTGTGCTGTCAGGACCTTCCTCATCGCCTGTGTCTGGTTGGCATTTAGATGAGCGGAGTACGAGAGGAGGTGAGGCGAAAGCTCTGGAGGATTTTTTTCAAAAACGGGATATTTCATGTCGACGACCAGCTCGAGACGGCGAGTGTCACCATCTGCATAGAAGAGTTGTGCCAGATTGTCGCGGATTCTGCCCATCGCGCCAGAGAATTCATCCTTATCGATGCGGAAAACGACTGGCTGAGCACGATGAGGTGTGGACGATAAGCGTTTTGTAATACTGTCTACAGACAGCATATGATCGACACCAACAACTACGTCGGTTGGCGTGAGCTTGAGTATGAATCCTCGAGCGAGAGCAAGTAGCGCCGGTTCGACAGAGACAGAGACAGGATCACCTGGATTGATATGCCCACTGAGAAGGGACGTCGATTCGCCTTCCTTCGATAGGCGCGTGAATCGATAGGTGAACCGATGGATCTTGCTCTCTGTCGCGAGTACGCCATTGGGTAGGGGAGGAGGTTCATACAACGAATCAATGATCATGGAGCTGAAACATCGACCCTTAAGCTCTCGCTCTACCGCGCCCATAGTCCACAACTCCTTCCTGAACCGAATGAGATCCTGTTCTTCCAATGAGATGAGGGCTTCCCATTGCTTGAAAAATTGCGTTCTAGCTGGAGTGAGGTGAGAAGTCTTGAGGTCGTAGATGTCCGCGATTGGAGATGTGACATCCTCGACACCTTCGACAGCCTGTGCAAAGATTACTTAAAGATGTCCTACGTGGAAACATAATCTTTACCTTTCGATACAGCATGCAGGTGTCGAGGGCGTAACACTTCTTGCATACCCGTTCATCGTCAATAGTTGGAGGTAGAAAAGGTTCGGGTATCGAGACTGTCCCTTCTTTAGATGCATCCACTTCGCTCCTCCGCATCATATAGGCTGCCATCTCATTTCTAGCAATGATAAGACCACGTATCTCATTACGGCCTGCCGGTACCTTCGTCACCTCTTCACTTTGTGTGTAGTACAGAAGACCAGAAGAGACCTCAACTCCGTACCGCTCGGCAGCAAGAAGTGTATATAGCATAGTTTGGGCGCGATGTTCCATCCCTCCTATAGCACGGCCGGTCTTAATTTCGAGAGGCTTGGGTCCACTAGATATAACGGGCGCGAACGGAGGATTGGGATCAGAGATGATAGCGTTGACAGTAGCGTCGAGTTTTCCTTTGAGGCCGTAGGTAGGCGACCATATGTCTTCTTCAATGTCAAGCAACTCTGAGACGGCCAGCAGAGAATCCCCGTGCTGCTTCCTCGTCCGCGTATTCCCGAGTATTGCATCTGGCTATGAACTAGTGTTAGCGATGTTATGATGAGTCAGAGGGTCTTTACTTTAGGAAAGTCAGAGATGTATCGTTGTGAGAATGCCAGCAACCCTTTAGCCCTGGTTGTCACCTCCCGTTTGGCTTCCTCAATCGTCACACCAATCTTAACAAGCTCGTTGAGACCTTTCAAAATGGCTTCATCAACCTTTCGATCAACCCAAGTCGTTTCCCATTGGTTTTCACTCAGGCATGACTGCATGACTTCATGAAGTATGTTTCCCCAGACAAGAGCGGGCGTGATATCGCTAGTGGACCGAACAAGGTTTGATAGAAGAGGTTTCCGTCGGCACTGAGGAGCATTGGATAATGCAGTTGCAGTAAGGAGGAGATCGGGATGGAGAATGAGAAGATTCGATTTTGCACTAATGGTGATAGACTGCGTGATAGATGACGAAGATGTTGTTGCAAGAGTGAAAGTTCCCAAAACGTTGATGATATCGCCAACTCGAATATCTATAATCACCCAGTCATCGCGCAGAGTTACTCTGCGGCGTTCTTCGCTGAAATAAAGCTTCACTATCAAACTCTAAAGAGAATAAGGTCGACTGAAACGGAGAAAATCACTGTACAAACGTACCTTCTGGACATAGTCACTAGATTCGGACAAGATCGATTCCACTACACACCGCGTACATGTCTCGGGAATATATGATGGGGAAGATGGGATATCAAGCTAGGAATAGGAGATTGAACACTAAGTAACGCGCTTGACACGCGAATCCTCACCTTTTTCTTGAGAGGCGAGTTCTTGGGCGACAAAATGTCTGATGTCGTGTCATCCCAGTCCCAATCTTCCGCGCCTTCCAATAGTGCAGCCATATCAATATTTCCTGCAGAAAACACCTTGGAGGGAGATGGCGCAGGGGGCCTTTTTCCTTGAGCAGGTCGCCCTGGTGTTACTAATTTGTTCAAGAGTGGTTTTACAGGTGTAGATTCGGGTGTTGGCACGGCATTCCAAAACGAGTCGTCTAGATCGCCTAGTAGATCGGCCATGAAAGCCGCCTCATCCACGGCGGAGTGGGTAGCAGGTGCCATCGCTGGGGCACACAGTATTTGGAGTGGTTCGACATTGTGGAAGGAAAGACAAGAACATACCTTTGTACGTTGAGATGGATTCGCGCTCTCTCTCAAAGTCCGAAATCCGATATTATCTCTGTCTTGTCGAGGCTTGGTGAGGTAGTCGTCAGTGCAAACGCGGTCACGAGGCGGACGAAATACACGTCATCACGTGCTGCGCGACTTGATCATCAAAACAACGTTGGTGGACACACGTGACATGATCTACTGCTTTGCCTAGAAAGTCAGTCAGAAAGAGATAACCTCTACATGTGCAAGGCAGTTCCTCGATAATGAGACCTCCATGCGGCATACCGAACATGTGATGAGGCTTCACAGAATTCCAGTTGTTACTCCCCTTAGACTGGTCACCGTGCATAAGCTGTTTCCGAGTCATATCCTGGGGTTGGAAAGAACCTGGAGTACCGTCAGGAACTTTTGCTATGCCAGTTGTGCCACTCTCTCAAATACAACGCAGACGTTGTCAGCGGATCTTTCAAAATGGTTAGGCCTCAAAATACAGTCTATGACAGTTTGAGAATTGATACAAGGTTTTTAACGAGTGGCAGAGGTCTACATTATGAGGCGCAATAGTTCGTAGAATTTCGAGGGTGTTGGGGGCGAAACGAGGCAGAGAATGAAACTTGAAGATAGACAGCAGTGTTGGTCAGATATGAAGGCTGTACGAAGGTTTTCCCGGGTGGAGAAACCTTCGATGAAAGAGGGAAAAGAGAGGTCAAATATGGTTGATTCCTTGAGGAGCGAAAACACTGAATACACGGGGTCGATACTATAATCCAACAAGCTCCCAACCAAGTGCTCCGAGTGAGAAACCAGTAAACAAGATTTTTTCAATCAATTTTCGTGTTTTTGTGTGGAGACAAGGTTTGCTTACTTGAACGTACAGGGAATTTATTAAAATTTCGTGACACGACAGTTGGTCTCCATGAAACAAAATTCTTACAAGTGTTGAGATTCAAGCTTCCAAAAAAGTGCTACGGCGCGATAAAAACCAGAATACGCGCAGATAGAATGTTTAATACAAGATGCCCTAGACAGATCTCAGATGTGTTAGTGAAAACATATATTCTCTGGTAAACCTGGGGAACTCTTATTATTGAGTCATAGCAAACGCCGTCTAAGTCCGCTTTCACAGAATCTTGTTCAATTCAATGTCGATCTTTAAAAGTTTTGACGGAAGCCTTCTTCTAACAAAAAGGGGCATAGACAAACCACCTCAAGAAAACAGTACTCCAAGTCATCGAGGTAGCTGGAATTTTAACCAAATTTGCACTGGAGGTAAGAAAACGTCGACGGTGATTCGTGAAGGTTTTTCATATGGGAAGGAATGTCGGGAGAGTAAAAATTCAAAATATGTGCAGGCTAAGTTTCTCCACTGGCAGAATATTTGCGAGGACATGTTTGTTTTGAGTGAGTTGTTCGAGTTCTACAGTAGTCTAGACATTCACATTTCGTTTGTTGACATGTACAATCTGAAAAAGAAAAGCCTAAAGGTCGTCATAGTCGAAGTACACGTCAAAGCATAAGATCCAGTGTTGGCCTGGTTATCGCCGTAGCGTACTCAGTCGCGCTCTTGGAGACGTAACGAACTTGTATCAGATACCTAGTTATCGCCGGAGTGTACTAGGTAAGTATCAACAGCACAGTAAAAGAATAAAAACATACCTCTAAATCAGTCGCGCTCTAGGAGACATAACGAACCTAGGTATGATAAACGTCGAACACACGTGCCATTGTCTAAGAAAATTAAAGATTAGACTAAGTCCGCTCTCTTTAACGTTTTAACACAAAGGACACATACTAGTTTATGCCTCGCCTGTTAAACCGAGTCATCGGGAAGGATTTGCGAAAGCTCCGCCGTTGGCTGTCATTGTAGGTCTAACGGCAGTAAAAACTCTTCCAGGAGGGATCGGCGAGATCTTGTGAGCCTGTAGAATTACGGCAATATGTACTTTCCAATTAACCGGCGAGACCGAAACCATCTGACAACACTCTGGGTTATCCGTATGAATGAATTTCACCGTCTACTTGTATATAATAAGAGCGGATTCTGGGGATGGTATCATCCTGGCACGATCTTCCCATTTCTAGTAATTGTAGGTCGCACGCAGTCTAGCCGATGATGCCCTCCAACCCTGGCAGTGCGAGGCTGTGTGCAAGTAGACTTATGAATCCGTAATTGTGACGTGCTTTGATAATTCAAATCCAAAAGTGACCTTCTCACAGAAAAATTGCACAAGTGGCATTCATGAAGAAGGCTAAACCATGTCCACAATTCAAGTCCGCATTCACAACGGGGTCCACGTGATAAACACAGCTTTTGTCCTCTCCTTCACTGTTTGCTTGCTCAAAGACGCATTCTTCTCCATTCCAGCTTGTTGCAGCACACGTATAGATTTGAGCAGTCCTGGATGGGTGAGGTAGTAAATGTCATCGTCGCATTCGCCGTCATAATCTTCATCTTCCGATGGGCGACCTCAGGTGCTTCCATTCATGCCACCCGCAATATTTGTTGACTAAAGTAGAGTCCTTTGTGGGTTTATTCTGCAGGTGGAGACACTACAGAACAGCGATCAGCGGCGGATACTCTTGGGTTCAGACCCAAACCTGTTACGCAAGTCATGGTACGGTGCTTGACCGAATCCATCCCGGTCGATCGTTCTTAAAGTTTTACCCATTTATCGTCTTCCAGATCGACACTGTATCAAACCTGTTCCCCGACATACCTGTGTGAGTTTACAGACTTTCAGGATACATATTGAATCTAATCGAGCTCCCAGTGACAACGTCCGCTACGACCTCCTCCGAACAGGTAGTGTGGAATTGACGTCAAATAAGATACTAGAAAGGGGCTTTCTCGATGCGGTAAGACGGTCGATTTACCTCTCGCCTTCTCTTCGTCGCACTTACGTTGCTTCGCTCAATTTAGCCTCCGCCTGCATATTATACTCTCTTCCCGCGCGAAACAACTGCGGCCCGTCCTGCTACCGCCACAACAACAGCACGTCAAGCAGATAAGAAGGTGCAAGAAACTCTAATTTCGCGCTACAGCCTTCAAGACCGTGTTACGAAAGGAGAGGTGGTCCAAGAGGACGCAATTGGTGGAAAGGCTGTTTGGGAGGATAATGCAGAGAAGAGGGAAGCTAGTCTTAAGGAACGGAAGGCACAAATGATTCTCGCAGCACGACAGTGCGTATGATTCATTTATCTTTATTGCAGTACACAAGCTGACATATGCCTCGCTCTATAGGCGCATGCTGGTACAACAGCAACAAAAATCAACACCTGCGCCGAGTACTACTATATCGTGATATCACTATTCCTGGTTTGCGATGTTGTCGTTGTATTGCATATTTTTCCACTCTTCTCAAATTCTATATATGACCATCACTATCCGTCGCTCCCACTTTCACTTATACCTTGAAAATTGTAGGTGATTTTCTAGAATAAGGACCTCAATAGAAATATGGCTGTATCTTAAGTCCGTTTAACAGCCGGTCACGAACGTCAACTTTGACACTCGCATATACCTTCTAGCAGTCCGTGAAGATCGCACTGAAGGGGGCCGCACGCTGTGTAAGACTGTACAAGCCTCACCGTTGGTCCTGATTCATTTAGGCAATACATAGATCACGCATATGTGTGAATATTGAAACAAAGGCCGGAACCTGCTCCATAAACTCCCTGATTACTTGGGACAATCGAGTCCCAGACGTCGAATCGCTTCTTCATGATCAGGTGCCAGGTGTTCTGCTGGGATCGGAGACGAGATGTACACATGAAAGGTAACTCTGAGGCAGTATCCTTATGCAGGTGTTGTGACCTGCGACGGCACCGTGGAACTATGTGAGAGATGGCAACCAGGTAAGGAATACGTGCAATTATCTGGGAACAAGGAATGGTTAATCTTTGGGAAGTATGTTGCCTAGAAAGCACGGACATATGACTTTGAATACGAGTCTAGAAGAAATATCGAGTTCGAAAAAGGAAGTAACAGACCCGTAACTCTCGGTTTTGCGAGGTCGGATCATCATAGTTCGACGCAGAGACGTGCCAGAAAATCAGAGTTTTTACTCCTCGAATTTAACAAAGCCTGTCAGTCAGGGCTTCCAAGGGCCTTGTGTCGTTATCTGAGTAGACCTCAGGGCTCGGGACGACTTGAAGCGCGCGCGAATGGGTCTCCGAACTCACGACCATGATCAAGCAGATATCCAGTAGATCCTGATCCAGCGGTACAAAGACGCGCCATTCCTTCAGAGGCTTCCAGCTGCTATTGTATCCTTATCGTCAATTGCCCACGATTTCCACAACGGCTGACCCATTCAGCGAGAACCAAGTCATGAGGTTCTATCATGAGTACCATCTGGAGCGGGCGATTCTAACGGCATTGGTCATCATCCCATCAGTTGTAATCTTCCCTCACAGCAAGCAAAAACCAATCAGCTCTCACGGTCACCGAGAGATTGAATCTCGCACGCAATGGAAGATAGAGATGTTGATAGAAGCTGGTCAACATGGGATTAAAGATGCGCTCTTCGGGTTGTGAGTCGGACGACGAAGTGGAATGTAGTAGGGAGATCGTGTACTAGTAGCCTTAGATGTAAATCAATATAGAACAAGCTGGCCATGGTAATGTGTGATCAACAGAACAATTTACCGAAATGCATGTAAATCATTCACAATCCTCGATACCTGAGGCCTGGGGTTGTGAGGCGTTGTACAGAAGGTTCTCGGACTATTCCGCGAAGGCGTTAACTAAAGAATAAACTTGCCA
>QLOM01000994.1:0-16188 GCA_003313785.1 Termitomyces sp. MG148
CAGTAACTTTCTAAGACTTCAAGAAAGCCCCAGAACTATCAGTAATACTCTAACCAAGTACTACAGTAATAGCACAGCCACCAATGTAGTATATATAGGCAGCCTGTGGGATAGAATATCCCCAGGTTAAACAATAGCAGTGTTCTGCTGGCCTATCCACTGAACCAACCGTAAGCTTATTTAGCACTGTTTGACCCTCTATTAGCCTTGCTTGCTTCTTGCCCGACTCTTGCCTGCCTCTGCGCTTGCTCGACTCTCGCTTGCCCCTTGCATTACCGACTCTGTGGAAGGAGTTCTGCAGACATTAAGCGTTCCCCTTACATCATCCTGCCTGCGCTCTATGAATTCACGCAGCGCTCCTCTGCACATAGTGTAACTTCTTGGAGGCAATTGCCTCTGGTCTCTTCTATAAGCCTCTTGAGGAGGTGGTGTGTGTTTTTGTTGACGTCAAGGTTTGGCTACCTTGACTCTTGCTTGGATAGTGCACAACAATTCCTTGTTGACTTCCATTGGTGCTATCTATGGCACAGTCAGTGCCTGATCATCCAAAGAGATCATACTTGCACTCTGGGTCTGCGCTGTTGGAAACAGCATTGGCATACTCCACATCACCTGCGGCTGCTATCCAGGATCAGTTGGTTCTGGGAAATACAGCATTGGTATAATTTGTGGATAAAACTGTTGATGTTCAAATTGGGCAGGAGGCTGCCCAAACTGGGACATCATCAGGTATAATGCCACACTCAATGTTGTCATTGATGATTGTTGTAACTATTGTTGTAGGGGCGGTTCCCCTCCTCTTTCAGAACCCTGCGATGTCAGGGGACTCCTCATTTCTCCCTTCTTTCACTCCTTATTCCTTCATTCTTCCTCTATTTATTTCCTTATTTCTGCTGTCATTCTTTTACTTTACTGCTTCTATTCTTTTAACACTATCTATTAGTACTATTCTCAGTCCTTGAGGTGCTCTGGTTCTTTAGTTATCATTTAAACAAGTGTAGCCAACACTTCCAGAGGCTTAGTAAGCATCCAGAGGCTTAGTCATCTTGAGGCTAGCCTCCAAATTACTAAGCAAATCACATGAGACATGTGCATAACCTCTGGCAATGGCAATTTCCGAGTTTTTGATTATTTTTGGAGATTTTCCTTTTTTAGATTATAGATTTTATTGTGGCTTTTGTCATGCTATACAGTTACTTCCCATGCTTCTGGAGCCTTGGAAGCCTCACTCCTGGCATAGGGAATCCCTAGACTTGTTCTCTTTGGATTTTCCTCTGCCAAGTGAGTAGTTATAGTTGTATTACCTATATATACTTTGGATTTCCCTCTGCCAGCTGTGTGACTAAGCCATAGCCTCCAGAGATCACCCTTACATGTGGGTTCTGAGGCAGCAGCTGCAGCGTCGTACCTTAAGACAGGTACAACATATTTTTGTTGACGATTGTTATTGTTGGTGAGAGAAAAGATAAAATCCTTACTCATCAGATTATATAACCTGATCCAATCAAAAAATCTGCCTCTACTGATCTGTACTATCTGATCAGATGGCGCATCTTATCCATCTTATCTGTATGGATCAAGATTGATCCGACTGTCATCTTATTGTTTGTTGGGACAGGCAGAGAATGTAATTTCCCTGCAGGTTTCTGGTTGCTCGTCTTTGAGCGCTGGCAGGCCTCACAGGTCTGACAGAACTTCATTACTTCAGACTACATCTGAGGCCACCAATACCACTGCCTCAGGTATTCTAGAGTCTTGTTGGTACCGAAGTGACCAATGCTCTTGTGAGCTTGTGTTATAATCTGTGTGATGATAGTTTGGTTGCATGGTAGGCATACTACTCTACGTCCTCAAACATTCAAGATACAAATCAGTCCATCCTCATCCACGCTGAATTGTGGGTGAGCTGCTGCATTTCACTGAATCTCAGCAAAGAACAAATCCTGGTTGTATTTTCTATATACAGTGCGTAGGAATTCATTGTCCTGAAGTACAGGAGAGTCAGTATACTCTCCTGCTGGCATCAATGCATTGGCAAGTGTAACATCTTGGCCAGACAGTCCAAGACCACCGGCTTCCACGTTGGACTGTGACATTTCCATTTTCTTGGGCTGAGCCTGCTTCAGTTGCTTAGCTTCAATGTCTCGGGCTTTGTGTGCCGTTCCTGCAAGTGTCAACTTTGTCGAAGTTCATTTGCTTGCATGGCACAAAGCTCCACCACATGCTCCTTTACCTCCTTGTAGCAATGATATAGTAGATCATCACCCTGTGGATCAATGCAAATGTCCGCATTGACGTATTTATGCGTATCATGATGTTCACTGACTTTATTGCTCTTGAAATACCTCAAGAGACAGTCAGCGACTTTATTCAATTCACCTTTGACATATGTGATGTCAAAGTTATATCATGACATGTAATCAATCCACCGACATTGCTGAGGGGACAAGGTTGCTTGAGTCTTGAAGAACTCAAGCGCTTTATGGTCGGTTATGATGTGGATCTTGTATTCCATCAACTTATCTTCTCACTTGAGGAGTGCCTCAAGTATCGCCAGCGTCTCCAGCTTGTGGATGGTGTAGTTCTGCTGTGCCAAGGTGAATTTCCTCGACATGAAGCCAGCGGGTCTGCACTTCTGCCAGGAACTTCCTTAGCCATACATTGCTCCGACTCCTGCCTTTGATGCATCACAGATGAGCCAAATCGGCTCATCATGCCTAGGATCTATGGGCCAAATCACTAGCATCTTTGAGCAGATCCGCTTGATCATCTCAAAGCACTGCTGGTATATGGGTCTCCAGATGAATGGAGCCCCATTCTGAGTAATGGACATTAATGGTCCAGTATACGCCATTATATTGGGCAAGCAATTGCTGATATAATTCACCAGTCCAATGAACCGTTGGATATTGTTATAGGTCCATGGCACATGCCATTTGCGTATGTGGTCAATCTTGTTCTGGTCAGAGTGAATACTCTGACTGTCAATCTTGTGTCCAAAACAATCTACTGTCTCGGCATACAACTCACATTTCTTCCATTTAAGGTATACAAGTTGGACCTCAATTGCTTGAATATGACACAAAGGTGCTCTTCATGTTCCTCAATGGAATCGGAATATATGAATATATTGTCCAAATATATGTGGACAAATCTTCCAATCACATCTCAAAAGATAGAGGTCATCAACCTCTGGAACATTGCAGGAGCATTGCAGCCTCCTATCTGCATGATGTTACTGGTGTATGTTCCCATGATGAACAAGAACACTGTCTTTGGTATGTCAGACAAGCAAATTCTCACTTGTTTGTATGCATCCGTCAGGTCAATCTTTAACCTGAACTTTGCTCGTGCCACGTCTTCTCAAATCACTTCCTGATCTGGAAGTGGAGTCACATCCTTCACCGTATTGTCATTGCATTGGCATGCATCCAATGCAGTCCTCAAGGTACCATCCTTCTTTGGAATGCACAACAATGGTGCAGCTTGGGAGGCAGGTCTTGCCTCCCACCACTGAGCTCGCAAGTACCAATTGGCCTTGTCTTGGAGCTGCTGTTGCAGCACTATTGAGCATTGCAGCAGATGATACTTATAGACCTTATTCTCATCAATAAGGTTGATCTCATGATTCACTTCATGCCAAGAAGGTAATTCCTCCTTGGTTCCATTCAAGATATCCGTAAATCCCTGCTGCTACTGTAGCCATAGACTCAGAATATCCTCCTCCGTAAAACCAACGGTTTTACTTTTACCTTTCTGGTCCACGCCTCTGTGTGGACGCACAATTACCTTTGCTTGTGCCATTGGGCAAGCGTACTTTTCTCTGAGGGTGGTAATCCTCAGTTCACTCTCATCTGGTGTGTATAATTGCACAGGCACACTTCCTTTGCTTCTCTGTGATGTCACGGAGAGTCCATCAAAGAATACCTTGCTCAGCAGCAAGATTTTGTTGTCATTAGCTTAACAATATGATCCTTTTCTTGGCATTCAGCATGGTCCATTCTACGCGTACATTGACACCACAAGTTCATTCCACTTGGCAAGCATTCGTGGATTGAATGCCCACTCAAACATGGGATGAAGTACAAGTCAATCCCAAATTGACCTATTCGTGCATGTGGAGGACGTCTTGTCCTCCCGCTCATTGTTTGACACAAGGTCCTTAACCTTGATTTTTGATGTTGGCTGGTATTCCATGCTCAACGTGCGCTGAAGCCTCTTATCCTCAGACTTTCTACACTTCTTCTTGGGGCCTTCCCTTCTCTTCAGAGTATGCTTGTACTCTAAAGCCTCACTTTCCAGCACCATCAGTGCTGGACTGTCCACCGGCAAGCTCACACAAGCTTGCTTCTTGTTCTCTCCATCTTCTATGGTGGGCGCTTTTCTGCCACCATCTAGTCAGTTCCATCTGACTAGCAACTTCTTCTCCATGGTGCAATGTTGATGCAGTCATCCATCGCCGTTATCCATGGTCACTTGTACAGCAGGGATGGTGTTGCCATCCACTACAATCTCATTCTTCTTGAAATCAAGAAGAATATTATGCTTTCGCATATAGGGCATACCTATAATCATGTCATAGCAATTGAAGTTCACTACATCCAAGTATTCCTTGGACTACAATCTTGCATAGGCAATTGTTGCTTGTGTACTGAACTGAACTGCAGCTTGGCTGCTCACAGTGCCTAGCTGAAGGACTAGTGGTTCCTTCAGCTCACTCACATATACATCATGCACCTAACAGAACTGAGGTGTCACCCCAGTTGTGGTGCTTCCTGAGTCCCACAAAGTCCATGCCTTGTGGCTGTTGACTTTAACATATGATGTAAGGCACTCTTTGTCCTCGTGCTTCAGCGCTGGCCTTGCCAGCTTCTCTGGTGCCTTGCAAAAGTGCACCTTATACACCTTCACATTGGTGGCCCCAATTAGTCAATTGAGTGCTGGATAGTCCATCAGAGCTCCCATAAACTCTGAATCCAACTCCTGAGCGTAGTAGTCATTGTCACATATATCAACCTCAATGTATTTATTATCCAACAACTCTTCTGGTTCAGAGGCCTTCCCAGCCTCTGGCACATTGTTGTTGAGGTGCTCCACCTCATCATCCTCAATGTTAGGTTTGTTTTCTAAGTCTACCCCTTCCTCATCAGGGATAGCTATGTATGCCGTGTGTATATATGCACGTGGCTTGGCCATTGGCCTTCCACCACCACCTGGGCATTTGTTAGCGTAATGTCCAGGACGTCCACACTTGAAGCATGTGTTTGCCGCAAAGAAGCGACCTGCTTCCACTCTCGGAGGCCCATTTGATATCTTGACAACATTAGCAGCCTGCTTCACACAATCACTATCTCAGTGTGGCCCTTGCTGGGGGTCCTGCACCGGTTGGTCTTGTCTATCTGATGGGTGGTCACTCTAGAAGCATTGCTCCCGGCCTGGTGCTGACCTGACCACAAACCAAGGGTTTGTATTTTCAATTATCTCCTTTCAACGTGCCTAGAAAGTGCCTACCTTCTGAGGTTCTGGTCTTTTTGTTGTGTATGCCTTTGAGTGGTGCAGCTCAAAGTGTTTTGCAATCTTGTGGGCTTGCTCATAGCACAATGCGTGCGCTATGAATTCCTCCACTGTATTGACTTTGGGCAATAGCCCATCATCACAAATGAGAGATTCTTTCATTGCATTAGGTATCCTGCGCAGGAATGTCTCTATCATTACCCAGTTGTCTGAGTAAATCAACATGTTCTGCATGTGGTCTATCAAGGTGTCATAGAAACCTTGAACTCCAAGCTTCTTTGTATAGGAGGTCACGATGAACGCCTCCCTTGCATCCTGCATCATGGATCACTCACAAAACAATTGTATAGTTCAAGAATCACATCCTTGAACATCCATTGCTGTCTTGCATGATTGTAGTGCAAGACATGATGTCAGAATCAATTCTTGGCTGATCCGTCCAAGAACTTGGGGAGAACAAAGACTCATTCTCAATGCAGACAATCACTACCATACTGACAAGCTGCCAGGTAAACATCCATCGTCTAGTTTTCCAAGTCGCTGAACTTGGATTTACTCCGATACAGGTGAATATGTTTCAATTCTGCTTTCCATGGTTTTATTCCCTCTGGTAGGCGTAAAGCTATGCCTACAGCATCGTCAATAATGCTACTGAGGCGCTGGTACATATTCTCATTATACATCTTTGTCGCCTCAATCAGTCCAGGCATTTTATTCCTGCCTTCAGCAGGAGGTACCATAGAGAAAACTTGTACAGGTCGCTGACCTGTATAATATCTCCCTGTATCATTTCAGTGAGATGGAGCATCTTGTCCACCTTGGTCCTCTGATCCCTGTTGATCAGAAATCTGAATCAATGGTGCAGTGGAAGGGTTACCACTCCCATGTCTGGCTGACCTGTCCTTTGGATATATTGCCTTTGCATTTTGTTGATAGGCATTATCCCATCAAATACAATACCCTGATTGTCTATCCAGGAGTGTCCCTGGCGATTCAGGTATTGGTTGCACATCCGCTGATATGCTACCCTTTTGGCAAACTTCTCTGCCAGCAGCACTCTGTTATTTAGTAGAGGTTTCTCCATTGACTCACACTTGACTTGCGGAGAAATCACTTCCTCCGCTTCTACATTGTGACTTTCTACTACTGGAATGGTAGATACCGACTCAACTGTTGACAGAGGTTGTCCCTGGTGACCTCTGAAGATCTGTTGGCGCTGAGCTGCAGCAAATTTTGCTGCAAATTGTTCTTCCATCTCCCTATGTTGCTGGGGAGTGTATATGTTGCTTATTGCTTCCTCCAGATGCAGAAAAAGCACAGGCTGTGCCTTGACCGGAATATTCAGCACCAGGTTTGTGCCATTTGGCGTCGAGGCCACTGAGCCTTGATTTGCTTTCTGGTAAATGTAGGCATGTGCCTCAAGCTCCAAGATTTGAAGATATATTCAATTGTATCTACCAGAGGTACATGTTCATCTTGGGCCTGTATCAATCGCATGTGCTTAAGTACATACAGTCCTAGCCTTGCTCGCATTGTATCCTTCATGACAGAAGGATACCTGCTCCAGAGCATCATACACTGCACCTATAAGGTGGACTCAATGCGTTCACCTTCCTCATTGTTGGAAGTTTCATCTTCTCAATGCACTGCAGGGGTTTTTTGCTCAGGGACAGTAGTTTTTGGAGGTGCAACATCTCCTTGCTGTTGCTGTGTCAACAGAGTAGATTCAGTTGGGACTTTCCAACTGCCTGTCTCCAATTGTTGCGCCTTCTCTAGACAGTACAACAAAGGTCTGCGACCTTCAGGAGGTCCTTGTACGTTACTCCGGGCCTAAGGCAATCTCCCTGGCCTTCCGGGCTGCATATAGGGAGCATTGTCTCTCTCAGTATTCTGTTTTGGAGTCTCCCAGACTACTCCTGACTTTGCTGCACCGCTGGGTGCAGCAGTGGATTGCGCTTCACTCCACAGAGCTCCTCTTGGCATTTCCTGAGGCTGCTGGAGGAGTTCCTCCGTTGTAGCCTCAGTGGACTCTGACTCAGGATGAACCGGGTCATCTAAGACAACTAGCAGGTATGCTAGTACCTGGTCAATGGTCTCATCATTGCGTGTTGATAAGACTCTGGCAGAACTCAGCGCACCAGCACTATTTTTAGCAACTTATATTTTGCAGCTAGCAGGAATCAAACTCAGGCTACAGGACGCAACACGCAGGACCACGGGACTTAGCAACCACATGACTTGGTGATCACCTGCTACTCACCTGACTCCAGTCCGGCCCCCTTCAAGTCTCCAATCAGTGATAACCAATGCCAGAGCCTTTAGCAATGCCTATCAAAATCCAGTGCTTCTCAAAGATCCGACAACAGATCACTTTTGCAACGCTGAGTAACTTACATGAGACAGGTCCACGTGATAGTTTCAAATATTAGCGACGCTTACAGTTGATCCAACACTTAGCGACTTATGCAAGACAGGACCACGTGAGGATGTCAGGCCTTAGCAATGGCCCCCATGCATTTGGCCTCTTTCACCACTGCAATGATGAGTTAAAGCTTGCCGACTTGACAGATGACGTTGCCTGGTGACTTTCACGTGCTCTTATACTTGGCTCCATTTTGATTGATTAATTAGCAACCTTTTAGTTTAATTACTACGGTGGCCTAGCACCTATAAATACTGTACATATCTTGTTTTAGCTATCATCAAATCGTACGCCCCACAGTTCAGATCACATTTCAGCGCATTCTAAGTCCTCAGAGTTGCTAAGTGAATCAGCCTTGCTGACTTCACCTTGCCAACTTCGACTACCAACTTTTGTATTACGGTGCCATATGGGCACATCATCGCCAACGTTTACATTGCTAGAGTCCTTGCCGACTTATAGCACCCTAGCACCTTGAAGGCTTTTGGCTTAGATTGCTAAGCAACCGGTTTATTTCTCTAAGTTCATATCACACTAAAAAGACTAGGCTTCTGGGACCCTGCCCAGGACTCTCTCAAAACACTAGCGACCGCCCGACGCTACTCATTCGTGAGGTGCTAAGTTTACCATCTACCAGGACAGTGCTTAGCGACTTTTGGGCGTCATCAGCGTTGGTTCCATTGGTCAATTGGTATCCATTCAATCAATGTTATATATATATATAATGGTTTTGGGTGTGTGTGTCAAAAAATTTGATGCACTGTTCACTTTTGGTCACAAGATTCTCTAGACTGACAGTCTAGAATCACAATTAATTGCTCATAGTACTCGAATTGAACCCAAAAAATTCAAAAAAGTAAAACGTTGTCAAAGAATAGTAAAGCCTTACTATCACACAAGAGAACCAGATTAATATATGATTTTAGTACTACGTAGTGTCACAGTAAAATTGGCTGCCTTATCTAAGGCAGCCATACAGGATTATACATTATTAATTATTTATTTAGTAAATATATATATATTTACTGAATAATAATTATTACTACTTTTGAGGAGGCCATAGAGCAGGGCTCTATGGCTATGAGTCCATTACAGAGTGATAGGTAGAAATTGAGTCTAGAATGCAAAATACTCACAGCCTTAGTGCGCATTGTGAAGACAAGAGCAACTGAGGCTCTTCATTGATGATGGGGTTGTGTTGACCATATAGGTCTATAGTCATCTTCTGCAGATTATCATGTGTTCAATACATTAATCATAGTTTTTTAAACTCGGGAATAATCAAAGAATAAAAAACAGAGAGTGTTCAGTGAGGTAACCAAACAAAGCCAAGAGAAGAAACAAATTTTTGATGAGTAGCAGTTGGCAATATTTTTGTGAGAATGTTGGCAACCATCTCAGTAGTTGAGATCTAAGAAGGAGCAAAAGAACCAGACTTGAAATGTTCTCAAATAAAATGGTATCTAATATCAAAGTGCTTGGACCAAGAGGTGGTGCTATCAGAAATTGCAATATCAATTGCACTACAATTGTCACATAAAATAGAGAAAGGATCAGGAACAAGAAGTCAAAGCGAGATCAAGACAAGACAAATCCAAATCGCTTCCTTCATAGCATGCAAGAGGGACATGTATTCAGCCTCAGTAAAAGGAAGCACAATAGTCCATTGTCGAACAGAGGACCAAAAAATCAGGCTTGAATGATAAAAAAAGCATAGCTAGAGACACTCTGTTGAGTAAATGCATCAGAGGCCCAATCTGCATCAACAAAACCACATCCAGTAGGAAGAATAAGCTTAAGACCCAAATCATGGTTTGTCGTCAAGAAATTGAATTTGAAAGCATAATCAGCAGTGCCAATAAGATATTAAAGAATACTCTTCGCAGCAAGAAGATGGGCACGAGATGGGTTTGCATTATACTGATTCAAAGCCATAGCAGTATATGCAAGATCAGGCTAAGTGCACAGACTCAAATAAAGTAGAGATCCCACCAGACGCTGATAGTGAACCTTAACATCTTTATTTGCAATATCAGGGATTGAATTTGAAAGAGCAGAAAGAAGGTCATGCAAGGAATGGTGAAGCAGGATGCTTGAGACTTCTTGGCCTCAATCAAGTTATAGGTCATAAGAAGATCCATGACAAACCCCTTTTGTAAGAGCCAAAGTTGACACTGTGAACAATCTCGATCAATGCAAATGCCAAGATAAAGCAATGTGGAACTACAATCCTTGACCTTGAAAAGAGCATTAAGCCTAATGATGATCCAGGTATAAAGAGGAATGGAATTTGTGACGTTGAGGCCATCATTGACATGAACACAAATAATGATGAAAAGAGGTGAACCATCAGAAAGCATAGGTATTGTGTTGTCAGAAGAGGAATCAAAATAAGCAAAAAAAAAACACCATGATCAACATTGCTGCACTGCAATTCCAAACCTTCTAAAGCATTGCAGAATAGAGAGTACCATTCATGAGAGGCTTGCTTCAAGCCATAGAGTGTTTGAAGCAGACAATAAATGATAGTGGGATCCAACTCTGAAAAACCCAGAATTTGTTTGCAATAAACTTCATGGAAAAGGGGAGTGTTAAGAAAAGCTGTTTTCACATCAAAAGAAAAAATATAAAGATCATGTTGAGCTGCAAAAGCAAGAGCAATCCAAATATTGGTCATTCAAGCCACAGGAGCATACATGTTGCCATAGTCCTCAGGTCATTGACTAAAACTCTGAGCAACAAGTCAAGCCTTCTCTTTATCATAGAGGATTGACCCGTCTGAATCATATTTTTATACGTAAACCCAGCAAAGACCAATCGATTTGTGACTTGGTTGAAGTTGAGCAACTTCAAATACACCTAACTGTTTCAAGCTCTCCATCTTCTGCTCCATTGCAGCATGCCAAATAGCAGCATTGAGTTGCCAAAAAGCTTCAAAATAATTCTCAGGAGCCTTAGTGAAATTGAGGCTATGAGGAGATTTGAAGGGTAGAGGGTCAAGACCATAGGTAGAAAGAGCTTTAATGTCCGCCAGCCACAGACGCTTTAAAATCAACAATGTCAACAAAATCTGGAGAGAAAAATTCAGTCATAGCAAGTGAATTAATATCCATGAAGGCAAGAAGACTCTGTTGCAGTTTAAGCTGGCAAGCATTTTAATTTGCATGAAGATGAGCAAAACGTTCATTTCTACATAACAATTCCTTCATGTAAGCTCAACCACAATTGGTGAGAATAACCTGACAGCAAGGACAAGAGACAGGGGGCTGAACAGGATTGCGGAAATGATCACTCCCGGTCACCAAAGATGGATTAGTGGAAAAAGTAAACTGTGGAGGTTGTGGAGGTTCAGGATTAGGTGAAGAAGTGCGAGACATTTGTAAAAAAGGAGAAGAAGAACGCAGTTGAGGATCTGAAAGCAAGGCTGAAGAAGATAGAAAAGAGATGACTGCAAACCTCTTCATTAGAAATAACATCCCTAGAAAAGAAGTATTTGCCATTTAGATTACAAACTTATCAGCCAATCCAATTCTCATCATAGCCTACAAAGATTGTCTTAAAACAACGAGGACTGCCTTTACCATGTAATTTGCTAGGCCAGAGCACAAAACACTAACAACCCCATACACAAAGATGTGAGAGGTCAGGTTTAAGTTGTTCCATGACCTTGTAAGGAGTAGTGAAGGAAGGAAGTGTTGAGGTGAGTAACTGATTTTAAAGATACTGCACTGTCAAAATTGCATCGCCCAGAAAAAACATCGGAAGACCAGAGTCTGTCATCAAAGCCTGCGCTGTGTCCTCTATAGTCCATATGAAATGCTCAGCTTTTCTATTCTGCTGGTGGGCATAAAGTGCAGTGAATTGATGCTCTATGCTCTTTGAAACTAGAAATTCATGTAGATCACCAGCAACAAATTCCTTTGCGCTGTCAGACCTGACCATTTTGACTTTATTTCCAGACTTTAATTCCCAGCTCACCTGAACATGCTTGAAATGATCCATGGATTGATTCTTTGATGAAAGAAGGGCAGTGCTCCTGTAATTGGAAAAATCATCCAAGATCAAATGGAAATGAGATGTACATCCATTTGAGAACAAAACAGGAAATGGACCACAAGAATCCATATGCAAAAGATCATATATTGCAGTTGCGCAATGTTCAAAATGATTAAACGGGCAAGCTGCTTATTTACCAATGATGCAAGGAATACATTGGTCATCTGTAATGGGACCAACATAGTCAACCCCATCAGCAAAATGCTTGGTGAGAACTGCCTGAGTAGTATCATGACTGGGGTGGCCTAGACAACTATGCCACAATGCTGGAGTGACTAGGATCTTGGGGAAAAAAGCTAGAAAAGCTAAGATATTAGACAAAGCAGGAGATAGAGAAACATTTAGTGGACAAACAAAATCACAATGCAGAAATGAGAGACAATGAAAGACAGTCGCAGTAAAAAATTTCCCACCAATAACAGAAATAGTGTGTGGAATCATAATTGACATTGAATCCTTTTTGAAAACAAGACAAAGGTTATTCTTGACCATTGACCCAACCAAAAGCAAATTTATGAGAACATCCAGTGCATGGAGATAGTCAGAAAAAATGAGGGTAACTGTCTTTCCATCAATATGTGCATGGAAATGAACTTCACTGCATGCTTCCATCTTGAGGACACCCTCATTAGCAGTAGTTACTGAAACAGCTAATTCAGGATAATAAGTCCAAAAATTTGCCCTATTGCAGATGATGTGTATGATGCATTCAAAATCAAGAATAGCATTGAATCAACAAGAGATGGAAGCAAGAACAGTAAGGGATGCAGTTTTAGCAAATTCGGAATAGGTCAAGAGAGAAGAAGCTTCAACAGAACCAGATCCATACACAGAAATCAGGATGTCATTTGACTCTTCCAGAACAGTTACAAGAAATTCTTCAGATTCATTGACAGTAGATAACAAGATGTCCAACACATTTTCCAACATTGTCACATTCACACGAGTTTGAAAACAACCAGGATCTTTCCCACCTTTTATACTCCCACTCTTCTACCAACAGGAGTCAATAGTGTGACCATGCATGTTGCAATTAGAGCATTGTATGCATGGCTGTGGGTTGATAGTGGAATCAGAATTGTTGCTTGTGGAAGTAGTCAAGGAGTTAGAGGAGACATCAGTTGAAGAAGTCATACTGTTCCTTGGGCAAGGTTTACAATTACTGCAAAAAGACGCATCAATGTCCATGACCTGAGAGGCAAAATAAAAAGTGGCAAAATAAAAAGAGTTGTTTACATGCTAGTACAACCAAACCCTCTCCTTGAGGATAATATACTCTCCAAAAGCTGGAAGTCCATTGACAAATTTCTGAGTCAATTGAAATGGCATGAAGTCCCAGGGTGAACCAGCTAATTGATTTACAGCTGACCTTTAGGCTTCAACATATGCCAAAACTTGAGCAGAGGTACCGATGGATAGAGCAAAGACTTTGTCCTTTATGAGGTCTGCAGTAACGGCACTACCAACACTAAAAGGCTTCTTGAGAAAGGCCAGCATGTCACAAGCAGTCCAAATAAGTAAATCATAAGGGCCTTTCCGTTTTAGTGGCAACGAGTTTGCGATTTCCTATGCAAGCTTGCTAACTAAAATGTGATTCGCAATTTCATTGTTTGTCCAGAAAACCTGATAGTTCTCGGCTTCCTGGAGGGTCAAGTCAAAGTCGTAATGAGGTGGAACAACAGCATGACTTGTAGGATCAATAAGATCACCAGGGACAGGAATTCAACAGATGTATCCTCATAGACTAACACTTGCAATGAGTTTTGATATAGCCGCAAACCAAGGAACCCAATCCGTAGTGGATTTTAAGAAAGGTATAGTAGCAAGACTAAGTAATTTAGTATTAGTGACAGAAATATCAGCTGGAGCAACAATAGAAATAGGCGGAGCAATTACCACCAGACTGGGTGGATGTATAATATGTGGTAGAACTGGTATATCAATAGAAGCAACAGAAGGGGAACAAAAAACATGCTGAGGAATTGGGGGCAAGAAATTATTTGGAGGAACATGGAGTTGATGAGCAAAAGCAAGAACAAAGTTGTTGTGAGGAATATCAATAAGAACAGCATGATGATTGAGACAAGGAAGTGGGTGTTGATCTATGTGAGGAGGTGGAATGTTGGGAACATTAACAGGGGCTGGAGGAATGTTCTCTCAAATGCCAATAGGTATACAACAAATGTGAGGAGGGGTCTCTTGAATAAAAGGAGGAGGAACATGCAGAGTACAAACAACTGGAGGTGGAACAGGATGAAGATCAGGGACTGTATGCAGATCATGTACAGATGAAGCTGTCAGGGGACTGGTCTCCAGACCATGTTCAGCCCTATTCTGAGCTTAGTCCAATGATATGCCTATTCCTAGCAGATCCGACCGGCCGCTCGGCCTACCCTTTCCCCTTCCGTCTTGTAGTAGTCAGCCTTGATGAGTTATATGCCTGGACCTTACTCAGCATCAATTATTGTTAGTCATACTCCTTTACATACCGGGGCATGATTAGTAAACAGTATTAGTAATAGCACAGCCACTGATGTAGTATATATAGGCAGCCTGTGGGATAGAATATCCCCAGGCTGAACAATAGCAGTGTTCTTCTGGCCTATTCACCAAACCAACCGTAAGCTTATCTAGCACCGTCCGACCCTCTGTTAGCCTTGCTTGCCTCTTGCCCAACTCCTGCCCGCCTCTGCGCTTGCTCGACTCTCGCTTGCCCCTCGCATCACCGACTCTGTGGAAGGAGTTCCGCAGACGTCAAGCATTCCCCTTACAGAAGCAGGACAATGCAAAGCTACCAAAACAGAATGATGAGAAGTAGAAGATGAATTGTCTGAGTGAGAAGAAGAATAAACAGATGAAGACAAAACAGACAAAGCTGATAATGAACGGGAAGGAGGTAAAGGAATATTTCTAGCAGAGGGAGGATAAGAAAAATGCTCTGGATGGACAGAGTTTGGACAATAATCAGTGTTTAATACAGTGGACACAGGGATTGGAGAAGAAACATTTGGTAACGGTTGCAGAGGCCGCTGAGGTACAGGTGCAAAAACAAAAGTGGATGATTTGGAACATGTGAGAAAAAAGTAAAATTATTATTGAAAGAAGGAGAAAAAGATTTGTTACCCATATGTTGAGTAGGGGAGACTAATGTAGAATTAGAATCTAAGAATGAAAAATGGGAAGGACAAATAAAACGCTGCAGATTAAACGAGTCCAAGTTTGGGTGTTGAGTATGAGGTCTGCCCATGCAGTGCAAAGGACCAGCAAGGGTATGTGAGGAATTGCCAGCTAGTGGTGGACCATCCCAATGAGAATCCGCCATTACAATATGACAAGGTAGAAAAATAGAAGTATATGCGGTTGATCAATCACGGTAATGACCCTGGATAGTGGAATGGAGGCAACCAAAACACACCAAAAGTAAGAAATAGACAATATTGAGAAGCTCCCAAGGTTGGATCACTCAGAAAAGACCCATAACCTGATGAACCTAGATCTATCACAGACACAAAAAAGAGAAAAAGCCTCAGTGCACATCGTGAAGACAAGAGCAACTATATTTTGGTTACCTATCACAGACACAAAAAAGAGGAAACTATGGTAGTGTGAGTGATAGGTAGAAATTGAGTCTAGAATGCAAAATACTCACAGCCTCAGTGTGCATCGTGAAGACAAGAGCAACTGAGGCTGAGTTGTGTACTTTAGCTTTTGGTGGTAGAGCTCTCTTTGCAGATGCTAGTGTGGCGTGTATGGTATGCAAAGTCACATCGCAGTCATCTTTGGGTGTGGTCAGGTTAAGTTCATGTCTTTTGCTTTGCTTGTGTCTGCTGTATTCTCTCTTATTGGCTTTGCAAAAACTCATGTCTTCTTTCATCGGGTCGATGGCGTAGTTGGTTATCGCATCTGTCTAACACACAGAAGGTCCTCAGTTCGAACCTGGGTCGACTCATTTGAATAATTCTAATTTTTGTCTATTCTGAGTTCTCGCACGCACAAGGTCTGGATTAGCAGAAGAGAGTTCGAATCGAGTCTCTTGTTCAGTCAGTGTAGTAGTGGCTTTTATCCAATGTGATTCTTCTTTTCGATTTTGGTCGGGACTTGGCTACTGGTGATCACGCAGGTTTGGTTATAAGTAACATCCCTCTTAGCTCAGCGGTAGAGCGCTTCACTAGTATGCTACACTGTAGTGTTCATAT
>QLOM01000995.1:0-26606 GCA_003313785.1 Termitomyces sp. MG148
TTCAATCTAGAAGCAGTCGACATATCAATACGCCTGAATTTTTCTGTCTTGTTTGTAGAAAAGAGCGCAGCACAGCTAAAAAGTAAACCTCTCGGCCTTACTGTCCATCGGTAAGCATTTTTCAAGCTTCAAGCCTGCATGTGAGTGACTATGAATGTCATGGAGGGTGACACTTGCCATACCTTGATACTGTTAGAAGCCACGCGGTATGACCAACACCTAGATTGTCTATATGAGTATGACAATCCCCAGAGACGTGTAGCGATCCGAACATAGATTATCGTCGTGTGTGGCTGGACGCGTATGGCTACAAAGGAGAAGTACAGTGTAGAAATACAATGTAGAAATACAATGACATGAAAAGGGAGAGGTGGGCGGGTGCTCGAAAAAGGTAGTGAAACGAACTGAGACTAAAGTACAAAGGTGGTGAGCGCCACTGTCGTAACAACGACGAACTGGGCGTACTGTAGACAATCGGATTCTCGCGGCGGCTACAGCCTAATCACACAAAAGAACAGGAATCCGATTGGTCTGGGGTGCGAGATGAGAGTCACTCATCGTAGGGTGACTGATGATCTTACCGTGCAGAGTAATATAAGTGAACTTAAAATAAATAATAAGAATAAGAATAGAACGAAAGATTGGGGACTCTGCACGAAAGATGTCAAGCAAGATGTGGTGAGAGTCTAAGCGCTCACCTGTGCTGGGGCGACTACTGTGAGAGTGCGCAGACGGCACAAGTAACGTGAGACCTCGGACCCTACTGTCCTCAGCACAGCCTCTGCCAACTATAGGCACCATGCCGAGAACGGCTCAAGACCTCACGTGGGGAGCACGGGTGACGACGAATGAGCGGAATGCGCAGAGGCCTCCAGAAAAGCTCCTCACCCCTGGAACCCACTTTTCCACCGACCTCTGATGACGAATCGCTAAGGCTCAGGGTAATGGAAGGAAACAGGGGGACCATCGTAGCGCAAACCGGATCGCTACACGTAGCAATCCAAACATAGATTATTGTCATGTGTGGCTGGACGCGTATGGCTAAATAGAGGGTGTTGAGGCGAGAGGTGGGGTGGTGGAGGTGAAATGATGATGGAGCGTGCAGCCTGAGGTTAGTGTCCAGCAGTAGGTGGTTGTAATTTAGCGAGTTCCAACGCAGCCCGAACCGAGGGGTTCTCTCTGATGTAAGAGCGCCAAGTCACGGAAGACCACCTTCTGATGGCCATGATTACTTCTTCAGAGAGTCCGAGGCTGGCGAAGTAAGTCGTGCCACCCACACGAGCAGAGTGACCGCTGTAGGATCGATCGAGGAAGGAAAATAATTTGCGTTTGAACCAGGCATGGGTGGGGGATCCACTTTTGGTTATGAAAAGAGCTCGGCGGACACCGTGAAGCGCGTCGCGACGTTTTACGTATTGACATAGGAGGGTTACCGGATCGGCAACCTCTTGATGAGAGAGCGAGACGTCCATACCGCGGAAGAATGGGTCAGATTTGTGGTAGGGCAAGTGGTATCCGACATGTCCTGGCAAAAACTGTAATGAACAACGTTTACTGACTTTTCTCCAGTCCATGAAAGGTTTTGATTTTTGAGTAAGTTCTCCTGTTCTGTGACATGTGTAGAAGTTGCAGGACATGAGAGCTGCAAAGAGCAGGTCGTCGTAGTCGTTCAATTGTTTAGCTTTCTCGACAAAGGATTTAAGATGTGTTAATTGTAGAGGCAGCTTACAATGAATGGGATCTGCTCAAATTTTTCTTGCACTGCGGACATCAGCGCAGGTGGTGGAGGCATGGGAATGACTGTACAGTACTTCCTGGAAGGCACGGGAGTGTTCCAGAGATCTCCAGGAATCCCTGGAGAACTCTGGGAACCAAAAAAGAAAGTTCCAGAAATGGGAGTCCCCTGACATCATCTCCCCTCTAGGGTGCGGCGTCTTGACGTACTGGGTAGAACAGTTTGCAAATAGCACGGTTGGTCAGGGAGATGGGGTAGAGGCTGCGGATCACTCAGGGCGCCATGAGGTGGTTGTGGTGGAAGTCCCGGATGAGGGTGGGTGCATGAACATTTTTGGGGGTTCCCAGGAGTTGTTTTTGATACTGCAGCCCTTCCACTTGATCTTGTACTGTAGTTTCTACTTGTAAGGGGAACGCTTAACATCTGCAGAACTCCTTCCACAGAGCCAGCAAGCACTGGTGACAAGCGGGAGTTGAGCAGGCGTAGAGGCAGGCAAGAGTCAAGCAAGGGACTGGCAAGGCTAACTGAGCGGTCGGACGTCGCTAGAGAGCTTACAGTAGGTTCGGTGTGTAGGCCAGAAGAACACTGCTATTGTTCAGCCTGGGGATATTCTATCCACAGGCTGCCTATATATACTACATTGGTGGCTGTGCTATTACTAATACTGTTTACTAATCAGACCCCGGTATGTAAAGGAGTATGACTAACAATAATCAATGCTGAGTAAGGTCTATGCATATGACTCATCAAGGCTGACTACTAAGAGATGGAAGGGGAAAGGGGGGGCCGAGCGGCCGGTTGGATCTGCTAGGAATAGGCATATTGTCAGACTAAGCTTGGAGTAGAGTTGGACATGGTCTGGAGACCGGTCCCCTGACACTACTGGGATACACGGCTGTCCAGGATCTTCTCTACTTTATACTCCATTCCGTTGTTGGCAAAGACGGGAGGCGGCGGAGGAGGAGCTTGTTAGCCTAGGATGTGATCCTCCAGGATGGTCAAGAGCTTGACCACGTTGAAGACCGGGTGCAGTTGACGCATCCTGATGGGCAGCCAGAGTCAGTATGCAAGGGGTCCGACTTGTTGCTCGACCACGTATGAGCCCAGTTGTCAGTGCAAGAGCTTCTGCAATGGTCAAGTGGTTGCGATATTGGAGGTGTCTAGGTAGACGTGGTCTCCAGGCTTGTACTGAGGAGCCAGAGTCCATCCTTGATCATAGTACCAGGCTATGTCGTCCTTTGCCTTGGTCAATGCAGCCTTTGCCTCTTCCTGTGCCTTCTGCATGCAATCAACCAAGTTGTTGACTGACCCATTCTCCAATTGGCGTGCGCGTAGTTCAAATCCCATCCGGGGGTGTTGGCCGGTGTCAAGGAAGAACGGGGGAACCTGCATGGATGCATGGGCATGGTTGTTGTACTGGAATTCTGCCTTGGGGAGGAGCTTGTTCCAGTCATCCTGAGTACTGTTCTAGCTCCTAATTGATGCGCTTGGTCTGTCCATTGGACTGCAGGTGATAGGCGGTGGACATGTGGAGCTTGACATGCAGGAGTTGGTAGAGTTCCCAGGTGAAGTCTGCCACAAACTATGGGCTCCGGTCTGAGAAGGCATTGGAAAGGCCATGGAGCTTCCATCCGTTCTTCCAGTACAGGTTGCCGGTGCCCATTGCGGAGTAGGTTGTGTGCGTCAGAAAGAAGTGTGCCTGCTTACCATAGAGATCCATGACAACCATGATAGCATCGTATCCATGTGCATCCAGGAGTTCCACAATGAAGTTGACGGAGGCCAAGCTCCAGCGTGTGGCTGGTGTGGGAAGGGAGTGCAGTTGGCTGGTCAGTGGGCATTGGTGGGGCTTTGTCTGGAGGCAGAGGTTGCAGGTGCTAGTGTATGTACCAATGTAGCATGACATCTGCGGCCACCAATAGTTCCAGGAGACCAGCTCCAGTGTCTTCCAGCGGCCAGGGTGTCTGGCAATGCGGGAGTTGTAGTGCTGTTTGACAATGTGCCTCTGGAGCTCTGGGTTGTTTGGCACGTAAATGTGCCCCCAGAAAGTGAGGAGTCCGTCCTGCAGCCCCCACTTGTTGGTGTGTATGGATTTAGCACCGGAAGGGCATCCCAAGCGTAGCGCTAGTGTGACCTTCATGACTGAGTCCTCCTGTATTTCCTCCCGGTTAACTTGGTGGATGTCCTGGAGTATGTTGACCTTGCCTCTCTGGACTGCCACCCCTTTGAGCACGCAAATGGCAAACAGCTCCAGGCACAGGAGGGTGATGTTGTCATTATCCCCTGCACCAAAACCATGGTCGGCACGCTGGGAGAGGGCGTCGGGCTTCCCCATGCTTTGACTGGGCTTGTGGTGCAACGTAAAGTCAAAGTTGGCAAAGTACAGGGACCACCGGGCCTGTTGACGGCTGAGCTTTTTGGATGTTCGGAAGTACTCCAGGTTTTTGTGGTCCGTCCAGACTTCAAATTTGTGCTGAGCCCCCTCCAGAAAGTGGCGCCACTCCTCCAATGACTGGATGATTGTGAGCATCTCCTTGTCATGGATCTCATAATTCCATTCCACAGCATTGAGGCTCTTGGAGTGGAAGGCTATGGGGTGCTACTTACCATCTTCCAGGGACTCCTGGGAGAGGATTGCACTGGTGGTGAAGTTGGAACTGTCCACCTTGACTTGGAAAGGCTAGTCGGGGAAGAGCAGGACGGGCTTGGAGGTGATAGCAGACTTCAAGGCATTGAAGGCCTGCTGTTCCACATCTCTTCAAGCCTATGCAATGTCCTTCTTGGTGAGGTCAAAGAGGGGCCAAATGTGGTAGGAGAAGTCCTGGATGAACCACCAGTAGAAGTTGGTGAACACCAGGAAGGCCTGTACTTCCTTTTTGTTCCAGGGTTTCAGCCACTGCGTGACACCAGCCACCTTCACCAAGTCTATCTCCACCATGCCATGGAAGATGATGAGTCTGAGGTACTTGATGCGGGTCCGCTCAAACTCACACTTCTCCGGCTTGAGGTAGAGCTGGCGTTGGCAGAGACGGTCCAGGACAATTCACATGATTCGACAATGTTCCTCCAATGTCTTGGTGCAGATGAGGATGTTGTTGAAATACACGCATACCACGCTGTTGGCTATGAGGTCCCAGAATATGTCATTCATCATGGTCTGGAAGGTGGCAAGGCTGCTGGTGAGTCTGGAGAACATTGCCAAGGGTTCAAACAACCTGCGGTTGGTCCGGAACGCTGCCTTCCACTCATCTCCCTCCTGGATGCACATGTTGTTGTAGCCCCAGGAGACATCCAACTTAGTGAAGTAGCGCGCACCCCAGAGGTTGTTGATCAGCTCCAAGATGAGGGAAAGTGAGTAGCGGTTCTTAACAGTCATTGCATTGAGTATACAATAGTCCTGGATCAACCAAAGAGAGCCATTCTTTGTCTTGATGAAAAACACCAGAGAGGCCATCGGGGACTTTGAGGGGCAGATTTGTCTGGACTCCAGATTCTCCTGGAGGAATGTGTCAAGTTCATCCTGCTCTTTGGACCTGAGTGGATAAACCTTGCAGTTAGCCGGCTTTGAATCTGGCAGGATTTTGATAGTGTGGTTCCACTGCTTGCATTCCAGGAGGGAGTTGAACAAGGCCTTGGAAAAGATGTCCTCGAAGTTGTGTAGGTGGTCAAGGACCGCATCCCAGAAGGCCCTTGGAGGGGTGTTTGCTGCAAAAGCCTGGGCCAGCTATTGGAAAGTGGTCTAGCTGGCCCAGATCTCCTCTGCAACCGGCAGAAGTCTTAGCGTAGTGGCGTAGATGCGGTCTCCTACTTCAATGGCTTTGTCCAGAAGCTCTGGGTCTAGGGCAGGTAGGAACTCCTCCTCACATCCTTTTTCCTGGCCAGGGTCTCTTGTGCTATGTCTGTTGTCCTTGTAGAGAGCTTCTCTATGAGGAAATGCCAGAGGCAGGGGGTCCAGTAGGTTGAGGTCTATGAATGGGAGGTATCCCATCCAACATGCCCAGATAGCTGCGCATTCCTGCATTGTAATGTGCTGCTCCTTCTTCACTTTGTCTGTGCAGGTGGCGCAATGCTGGGGGCACTGACTTATGCTGCTTTCTTCTGAGGCCCAGTCAATTTCTGGATTGTGCTCTTAGAGCCAGGGAAATCCTAGGATCATCTCCTGTTTGCCAATGCTTGTAACTGCAAAGGTGGTGCGCTCTGCATGGGATTTATAGCACAGGACAAGGTCTACCACAGACTTGATGGATCCCACTTTGTTACAAGTGCCGTTGATGTTGTATACTGGGATGGGGGATAGGAGGGGTCAAGGCATGAGCTGGTGCTGCTCCACACAGCTAGCATCTACAAGAGTCCAGGAGAGCGACTCTGACCCCAGAGCAAGGAGAGGGGCCTTGTGCACACTCTATGGGGCAGGGGCGTCTGGAGAAGGGATCCCGGCCACGTTGCAAGCCACCAGGAGTTGCAGGAGCAGCTCCTCCTGCTCATCTGGGGACAGATATCGGACCTCAAGGCCCCAGGAACAGTGGCAAGTAAAGTGGCCTGGTGTGCCGCAGTGTTGGCACAAGAGCAGGAGAGGCACACGCTGCTGGAAAGTGTCCATGTCCATGGAGGTGCCTGGAGGCAGTACCAGGGGTGCCAGAGGCACTGCCATCAGCACTGCCGGAGGCAGAGTGGTTGGTCGACGAGGGAGCAGAGTGGGGAAGTGCAAGGAGAAGGCAGGAGTTGCAACCTTGCGGAGCTCCCATTTGAGCTCCATGAGCTGCCATTGCTCTCTTGCTATCCAATACCATGCCAGCACTCAATCATCCACCAGGAGTCCTTGCACAAGGTTGTCGATGCGTTCCATCAGGACTGATGGAGCCCTTCCCAAAAAGTGAGGCACAGCTGCAGGCTGTTGAGGTACTTGGTCTGCTCTACCAACATGTGGAACAAGTTGATGTACTTGTCCAGGGATCACTTCTCTTGGCCATACTCAGTTTTAGTGGGGTTCCAGGAAAAGAACTTGTCCTGGAACCCCTGTTCAAACTTGGCCCAGTCCATGAAACTTCCAACGCCACCGGGGCGTTGGAAAGCCCTCATTGTGTAGGTGGCCACCCGTCCCAACTTCATATAGGACAGGACCCCCTAATCTTCAGCTTGTTGGAAATGAAGTTGTCGCTGCAGAGTTGGATGTAGGTGACACAGGTATAAGACAAAAATATACATAGTATGTCTAAAAACAAGGCTGAAAACCATAAGCCAGACATACTAGACAGCTAAAACCTGTGGGCTGGACATACCGTAGTGTTCCCCACCTCCCAACAAGTCTGAAACTAGTCAAACAAAGTCAAATGGTGCATAATTCGTCGAGTTATAGACAAACCTTTGAGTAGTGATGGATTAGTGATAGCCAAGGCTTCCATCAATCAATCATTGATGATCTGGAGTAAGATCTTGATGGGAATGATAAGCAAGATGTGGCTGTGCCAAAAGAAGCTGATTCAATCATGGAGAGATCTGCAATCAAAGATAAAGCTGAAAATAGCACGGCACTTGGTGGCCATCAAAATAGATTAGATTAATAGCTATCTAATCTCGGATCAAGACCCAAATACCAAAATCAGTCCAAATTAAGGATTGATGCAATCAATCAAAGATCCTAGATCACAATCTGCGATCAGCGCATCAATTCCATCAAACCTTCGTGACTTTCCTTCTCGGAGCCTTATAGCACTCAATTATAGTGCTATCCTGCCCCCCTGGGTACCTCTGGACTCCCCAGAACCATGCAAATACAACGGAAGGACCCTTAGCAGGTCCTGGATGATGGAAACGCGGAAACTAGAGGCCGTAAATAGCCTGAAACCAGTTGCTGGAGCAAAAACTTTCAATTCAGTAAATTTTATTAAATTGGCACCTGGATGGCTCAAACTTTAGCCTATACCTGGACCAATAGGAAGCCACTGGCACGCAAAATCATGCATGGTCCGTGCACATTCGAAGGGATATAAATAGGGGAAGAAAAGGGGGACCCAGCTCAGGAAAACCTGTGCAGCTCAGGGTCCCTAGGGAATGGACTACTTAGGCTAATCAGTAAAGTACTTCAGACCAGCTTTAATAAAGCTTATTGCCTACATTTGTGTGAATTAAGTTCGCTCAAATCAAAGCTTGAACTTTGGTAATCTAGTAAATAAACCATTTGTGTGACTCGGGGTCCCCAGGGAGTGTGACTACTTAGGCCTATCATTTAGTTGGCTTTACTAGGGTCACTTTTTGGTATCTTTTTAGAGACCATTTATATTGTAAACTACTTTGGTTCATTATAATAATAAACTAAAACTACAAAAACCATTACAACTTCATTACAAGTGTTAGTTTCTGTGTCATAGCCCCACAAAACTCACGAAAGTAAAGTTTAGTTGTCTACACTGATTAGAGTCCCTCTGATTAGTTCAACAAACCCTACATTTTGCATCACTGGGCATGGGATATTGGAGCGCTTCCACGCTGGAAGAGGGGATCGCATGGTGCAAGGGTGTTGCACCGGCGGGGTAGGCAGCAGGTCAGCTACCACCAAAGCAAGGCGTTCAAGGAGCATGCAGAGGGAATTAGAAATGGTTTTGGTGGTTTGGCAGAGGTGGGAGAGTTTGGCAGTGTGCTGGGTAAGGGAAGCTTGAGTGAGTTGCACCTGCATTTCTAGATGGAGCAGGCAGGTTCAGACTTCCTTGCTGGAGGCCGTAGCATCCAAAAGAGCTTCTGAAGCAGCCAGCTGAGACATAGATAACGTCGGTGCTTAAGTCCAGTGGAGAAGCAACAGATAGGAGAGCGGCTATAGGAGGCTTCCAGACTAGAATTAGGAGACTTGTTCTGCTGTAAAGGCGACCTCTGGAGGTTGTGGCTAAGTCACACAACTGGTAGAGGGAAATCCAAAGTTTATTAGAGACAGTACAATACAACAGGAAATACAACTAATCACCTGGCAGAGGGAAATCCAAGGACAACAAGTCTAAGGATCCCTCTGCCATGGTGCACTTTTCAAAACAGCTTTCCAAAAAACAGAGCTATTTCCATTCAACTGTAATGTTGTTACATCAGACATGATGGCACCTAGCCATTCTACTGCCTTCAAGACCTTCACCCCTATTGAGCCCTCTACCCCCATATGAATTGTGACAGACCTTTTGGTTGATGCACTACAGCCTGCTATTAGCAATGATAACAAGAGCACAACATGACAAACAAACAATACTATAATTGATGTCTCACATCCCATTGGATTTACTATCAGCAATCTTTGTCAATTATCACTTGGATATCTTGTAACTTAGTCTCCAATCAAAGCATCAGCTACTCCCCCAGACACAGACACACTGGCACTCTCACCAATAAAAAAACATGTGAACATTGATTCACTCAAACCAGAAACCTCCTGAGAGCATCACTTTGCAGAAATCTTGCTTGCAAAAGATACAACAATCCAGCTCTTGAAAGGTCCAGCCATAAAACTTCAGGCAACAATGGTCCTTCACATTTGTTATACAAAGAAAAGAGAGAATTTGTGGAGAAGGCTCAGCTAAATAGAGGAAAACTAGGAGTCAGCAGAAATATCAAGACACAGTGGTCTGGGCATCATCAATCTTGAAGAACATTTAAGAATTAATTCAAGTAGAGGTTGGCATTCTAACCCTTGTTTTGTTGATCTACAACACAACTGGAAGAAATATTGTCCAGACACAGTTGTTGAGCCTCTCTTGTGCATCATAAAACTCCCAGCTGATGTCAAGATGCTGTCTCAAATCTTTTTTTTTTTGGGAGTGTGTTGTCAGCATCTCAGCATAGGGCAGAATGAATCCATTAGCTTTGATGATTTCAGCAAGCACTGGCCATAGTCAATTGTAAGTTCATTGAAGCAAGGAACAAGATGATTGCAGAACACATTTTAGGCCAAAGTGTCTAAGTCACTTGATTCTTGGGCATCTTGAACTTAACCTCTATCTAGGTCATCAGTGTAGGCTTTTGTTCTTCATGTTTGTTGTTCCTTCCTTGAGTTTTCTTAGTTTTATACCTTTCTATCATGATTTCTGTCTCTGCAACATCTGATTCTACACTGGATGCTGGACTTTGCTCTGGGCATCCTTGTACTTGTCCTCAACCAGGTTCTCTGCTTGTATCCTCTTGACAATGGGCTCCTATGTCTATCTTAAAAGATTTTTTGGAAATTTCAGAAGCAGTGGACTATCTTGGTGAGGACATTGGGGACAACTCCTCAGAGGACCAGGATCTTCCTCCACAAGTGCCAGCACAGTACTTGGGGTCTAGTGCTGGATTGGGACATGTCATCAATCTGGCCTGGACACCTGTTAGTTCTAGTATGGCCTCTTGGATTGCCTTGCTATTTACACCACAGAGAACAATGAGTTGTTTCTGTCCTCCTACCTCTTGGCATCCTATGGATGGGACAGCTGCTACATGCACCCCTTTTCCTCTGGCTTATTTGCTACTCTTGCCTGGAGCCCCTGCTCTTTTTGGAGGACTCTTGCTTGATCATTGCAGTTGTCTGCACCTTCTATGGACCTTTTCCGTCTTCTTTCTCTAGTGGATTCAGCCCCCTTATGTCAGGGGACTTCCATTTTTGGAGCTCCAGAGTTCTTCAGCAATTTCCAGAGATCTTCATGACGCTCCCATGCTCTCTGGAAAGTACTGTATAGTGGTTCTCATGCCTCTGCCACTCGTGCTGATGCACTGCGCCATGGCAGAGGGATCCTTAGACTTGTTCTCTTTAGATTTCCTTCTGCCAGGTGATTAGTTGTATTTCCTGTTATACTGTACCATTTCTAATAAACTTTGGATTTCTCTCTGCTAGTTGTGTGACTTAGCAGCAACTTCTGGAAGTTGCCCTTACAGCAGAACAAGTCTCCTAACCCTGGTCTGGAAGCCCCCTATAGCTGCCAAAATCCATCTGGCTCCCATTTGTTGCTTTTTCACTAGGCTTAAGCATCAACACTCTCTATGTCTCAGCCAGCTGCTTCAGAAGCTCTCTCAGATGCCACAGCCTCCTGCAAGGAAGCCTGGACTTGCCTGCTCTATTTAGAAACACAGGTGCAACTCACTCAAGCCTCTCTTACTCAACACACTGCTAAACTCACTCACCTCCACCAAACCACTAAAACTATTTACAACTCTCTCCACATGCTCCTTGGATACCTCACTCCAGTGGCAGCCAACCCTCTGCCACTTACGCTGCTGGTGCCATGCCCTCGCACTGCATGGTCCCCTTTCTCAGCATGGGAGTGCTCCAACATCTCATGCTCAGCAATCTCCAATATGTACAATAGTGACTGTGCATCTGGGGAACAATTCCTGCAATTCTGCATCACCTATATCCAACTCTGCAGCAACATCTTTGTCTCCAATGAGCTGAAGATCACATGGGTCCTATCTTATATGAAGTTAGGATGGGCAGCCACCTATGCAATAAGGATTTTTTGATGCCCCAGTGGCGTTGCCAACTTTGCAGACTGGGCCAAGTTTGGACAGGAGTTCTGGGACAAGTTTTTTCTCTAGAACCTGGCCAAGACCGCCGTGCTAGTCCTGTGAGACAGGACCAGGGAAAGCAATTCCTGAACAAGTACATCAACTCATTCTGCATGCTGGTAGAGCAGGCCAAGTATCCCAATGGCCTGCAGCTCTGCTTCATCTTCCAGGAAGGGCTCTATCCAATCCTAATGGAGTGCATCAACAACCTCATGAAGGGATGCCTGTTAGGTTCTACTGACCAAGGTGGCTCAGTCTACTGGGCAAAGCCCTTATGGGGAGATGCAATGACTCTGGTGTACAGTTCTGGGACTTACTAAGGCTCCAGAGTTGAAATGCTATGCTATGGGGCAGATGCAGGTATTTAAGAGATCTCTAGGGCAGACCACAAGATATCTAACAAATGGAGGAGTTCTGAGGGGTTCCAGAGGTGCTGTGACTGGCAAAAAGTAATTTGTGATAAAATGCGGGCTCTGCAGGAGTCAGGCCAAGTGTGTGAGATGAGATGTTGGGAGATTAAATTTGGACAGGGAAGATATGAGCAAAACAAGTCAGAACACAATACAAAAGGGTTACAATGAGGCCAGGACTGGGAAAGAGTCAAAGAATAGAGACAAGAGAGTAGAACATGAGTTGGGGAACAAAACTGGGGAAAGATTAAGACGAGGAGAGAAAAGTGAGTATGAAGCAAGAGTGATGAGACAAGTACAAAACACAAAAACAAAATGAGAATTCAAATGGACACAATACAAGTTGAGGTTCAGGAGGACACAAACAGATAGATTCAAATACAAGAATGTGGACAAGCTGTTATGGGGGTGTGTGCAATATCAAGACTACTAATCAAGTCCTTAGTCTCCCACTTAAGTACAGTTATGGGTGTATTCCAGGTCAAGCCCTTGATCTCTGGGTCTGAACGCAGCTCTAGGACTCTATACTGGCTAGCAGGTGTTGGTTTCAATCAATAGAGTGGTGAGTGCTGGTACTGATCAAGTGGCGGCAGTGTCAGGGGCTTCTAGGTGTGGGTGGTGCATGAGTGATGCATAAGTGGTGGGCCAGATTGCCGAGTGATGTGGAGTGATAGCCATGGGTTCACATGATTGCTGGAGGGATCCAGAGGCATTGCAGGACTTTCTGAGGCTAGTCGGTAATCTCCAGGCTGATGGGGTTGGTAGCCAAGGTGATTGACAGTGGCATTGCTGATGGTGTGGGTGAGGTTATTGCAGTACTTGATCTGGAGTTTGTGGTTAGGAGGCTTATCCTCCAGGGCTCTGGGGATGTGGGAGTCCTGGAATTGGTTGTGGAGTTGGCAGGTTGTGACACCTCCTGGCTGACAACCAGGTCCAATTGTAATACCAGGTAGCTTGGGAGCAGTGGCAGCTCATGGAGCTCAAGCAAGACTTATGCAAGCCTACAGCCCCTACATTATCCTTGCGCCTACCTGTCACGCTCCCCTGCCAATTGGCCACCTTTGCCTAAACAATGCCATCAGCAGCACCTCTGGCACTTCTAGTATTGCCCCCAGGTGCTCCAATAGATGTGGACACCTCTTAGCAGCATGTGCTCCTCCTTTTCTTGTGCTGACGCTGCAGTGTGCAGGGCTAGGACAATACCTATCTCTGGAGGAGCTCCTCTTGCAACTCCTGGCAGCCTGCAATGCAGCTGGGATCTCTTCTCTGGACATGCCTAGAGGATGTGTGTGAGATGCCTCTTGTTGCTGGAGGGCTGAAGGAGCCAAAGAAGGGTTTTTAGGGGCAAGATGGGTAAAAAGTACGCCCCTGTTGCTTAGTGCTAACCAGTTCACATGTTGATGCAAAATGTAGGGTTTGTTGAACTAATCAGAGGGACTCTAATCCGTGTAGACAACTAAACTTTACTTTCACGAGTTTTGTGGGGCTATGACACAGAAACTAACACTTGTAATGAAGTTGTAAGGGTTTTTGTAGTTTTAGTTTATTATTATAATGAACCAAAGTAGTCCACAATATAAATGGTCTCTAAAAAGATACCAAAAAGCGACCCTAGTAAAGTCAACTAAATGATAGGCCTAAGTAGTCACACTCCCTGGGGACCCCGAGCCACACAAATGGTTTATTCACTAGATTAACAAAGTTCAAGCTTTAATTTGAGCGAACTTAGTTCACACAAATGTAGGCAATAAGCTTTATTAAAGCTGGTCTGAAGTACTTTACTGATTAGCCTAAGTAGTCCACTCCTTGGAGACCCCGAGCTGCACAGGTTTTCCTTAGCTGGGTCCCCCTTTTCTTCTCCTATTTATATCCTCCTATTTGCGCACAGACCATGCATGATCTGGGGCCTCTAAGTGTCTCATTGGTCCGGGTATGGGTTAAGATTGAGCCTGCTGGGGTTCAATTCAATAAATTTTACTGAATTGAAAAGTTTTTGTTCCGGCAGCCGGTTTTAGGCTAATTCCGGCCTCCAGTTCCACGTTTCCATCATCCGAGACCTGCTAAGGGTCCTTCCGTTGTGTCTGCGCGGTTCTGGGGAGCCCAGAGGTACCTAGGGGGGCGGAATAGCACTATTATTGAGGGCTTTAGGGCTCTGGGAAGGAAAGTCACGAAGGTTTGATGGGATTGATGCATTGATCGCAGATTGTGATCCGAGATTAGATAGCCTATCTTTAGCCTAATCTAATCCTGATCCAAGATCTGACTAATCTTATCAAATCAATCTGATGATCTGACCGGATCACTCCGTGATATCATCAAATGATGGCTGCCAAGTGCCGCAAGCTATTTTCATCTCCAGATCATTCTGTGATTAAATCAGCACAGCCACTCCTTGCTTATCATTCCTATCAATATCTAACTCCGTTTCATCACTGATTGATTGATGGAAGCCCTCGGCTATCATTTCTCATCAACAAATCATCGACTTTCAAAGATAGGCCTATATCTCAACCATCTGTGCTCCAATTTAGACATTTGGACCAGTTTTAGGATTGTCGGGAAGCGCGGAATACTATGGTATGTACAGTCCACAGGTTTTGGCTGTGGAACATGCTTGCTTACAGGTTTCAGCAGTTTTATGCATGTTTTAATGTTTTTCCTTTGTACCTAGCTAAAACATAATACATTTACATTTCTTATGTCTTTCCGTCATGGCAGGCCACCATATCAATGTCTGTCAGTAGAAGAGATCAATACAACTTCTGCCATGGACATGCATCCCTGCCTGGGAGCACCACCTCTCCTGCTGCTATGTCATCACATCCACTCCATTGCTCTGAATAAGCATGGAAATTGAAACCACCAATACACAACAGATCTGGAGCATAGTGGTCCTCCTAGATTCCAGAGCAATGGGAATCTTTGTGGATGCTAGTTACAAGGAATGGCACCAGCTCACTACTTCTCCTGTCCATCTCAGTGTATGTACTTGTAACAAAGCAGAATCCATCAAGTCTGTGATGGACCTTGTCCTGCTCTACAAGTCTTATGCAGAGTGCACTACCTTCATGGTCACAAGTGTAAAGAAGTATAAGTATATGTCCCTCAGTCACGATGAAGCCCATGAAAACAACTGTATTACCTGTAGACAAGTATAAGTATATGTCTACAGAGATATGTAAGTATTGTATAATATCAAAGTAGTGTAGTCAACATACCCTTCAGTTATGACAAAGTCTGTGAAAACAACTGAGGGGCACTTTTGTATATGTAAGGTTTTATAGTCTGTAAATAAAGTTTTTAATAAAGAATACCAAACAAGTGTTGCACTGTGGTGGCACAATATAACAAATAAAATATAAGTAAAAGAAAGAAAACAAATGTAAAATAAATTATACCACATAGCACTGACTAGATGTCACATTCTAACAATAAGCATTGGTAAGCAGGAGATGATCCTGGGGTTCTTCTGGCTCCAAGAGCACAATCCAGAGATTGACTGGGCCTTGGAAGAGATAATTACTTGTGCAGATGAAGTGAAGAAGGAGTGGTGCACCATGATGCAGGAATGCGCAGCCATTTGGGCATGCCATGTGGAATATCTTCCATTTGCAGATCTTGACCTGCTAGACTCTCCGCCCCTGGTGTTCCCTCATAGAGAGGCCCTTCTACAAGGACAACAGACACTGTGAAGGGGACTCCAGCCAGGAAGAAGAACACAAGGGGGAGTTCCTACCTATGCAGGACTTGGAGCTTCTAGGCAAAGCCATCAAGGTAGAAGACCACATCTACACTACCATGCTACAACCTCTGCTGGTTGCAGAGGAGATCTGGGCCAGCTAGACTACCCCCCAGCAACTGGCCCAGGCTTTTGCAGTGAATGCCTCTTCAAGGGCCTTCTGAGATGTGGTCTCTGACCACCTACACAACTTTGAGGACGTCTTTTTCAAGGCCTTGTTTGACTTCCTTCTGGAGCACAAGCAGTGAGACTATGCCATTGAACTCCTACCAGATTCAAAGCCTGCCAACTGCAAGGTTTACCTGCTTGTACCCAAGGAGCAGAACAAACTTAATGCATTCCTCAAGGAGAATCTAGAGTCTAGACAAATCCACCCCTCAAAGTCCCCAATGGCCTCTCAGTATTTTTCATCAAGAAGAAGGATGGCTTCCTCCAGTTAGTCTAGGACTATTGCATGCTCAACACAATGACTGTCAAGAACTGCTACCCACTCCTCCTTATCTCAGAGCTAATCAATACCCCTCAGGATGCATGCTACTTCACAAAGTTGGATGTCTGCTGTGGCTACAACAACATGTGCATCCAGGAAGGAGATGAGTAGAAGACAGCATTCTGGACCAACTATGGACTGTTTGAACCTCTGATGATGTTCTTTGGACTCACCAACAGCCCTGCCACCTTCTAGACCATGATAAACAACATATTCTAGGACCTGATAGCGGATGGCATGGTCTGCATGTGACATCAAGACATTAGAGGAGCACTGCTGGATCATGCAAGTTGTTCTGTACTGTCTCCACCACCAGCTCTACCTCAAGCCAGAGAGGTGTGAGTTCAAGCAGACCCACATTGAGTACCTTGGACTCATCATCTCCCATGGCACAGCGGAGATAGACCTGGTGAAGGTGGCCAGCGTCACACAGTGGCCAGAGCCCCAGAGCAAGAAGGAAGTGCAGACCTTCCTGGGGTTCACCAACTTCTATTGGCAGTTCATTCAAGACTTTTCCCACCATGCTTGCCCCCTCTTTGACCTCACTGAGAAGGACATTGCCTGGGTTTGGGAAAATGTGGAGCAGCAGGTCTTTGACACCCTCAAGTCTGCCATCACCTCTAAGCCCATGCTATTTTTCCCCAATGACAACCAACCCTTCTAAGTTGAGGCAGACAGCTCCGACTTTGCTACTGGTGTAGTCCTCTCTCAGCAGTCTCTGCAGGATGGTAAATGGCACCCTGTCACCTTCTACTCCAAAAGCCTCAATGCTGTGGAACAGAACTACAAGATCTATGATAAGGAGATGCTTGCAATCATTTGGTTGCTGGAGGAGTGGTGCCACTTCCTGAAAGGGGCCTGGCACAAGTTTGGAGTCTGGATGGACCACAAAAACATGGAATACTTCTGGATGGCCAAGAAGCTCAACCATCAACAGGCCCAGTGGTCTCTGTACCTTGCCAACTTTGACTTCATGCTGCACTATAAGCCTGGTCAAAGCATGGGGAAGCCCAACACCCTCTCCCAGCATGCTGAACATGGCTCCAGCACAGGTGATAACAACAGCATCACCCTCCGGTGCTCGGAGCTATTTGCTATTCACATGCTCAAAGGGGTAGTGGTTCAAGAAGACAAGGTCAACATACTCTAGAACATTTGCCAAGGTAACCAGGAAGGAATGCAGAAGAACTTGGTTGCAAAAGCCATGTTGGCGCTGTGCTTGGGGCGCCTCTCTGGTGCAAAGTCCATATGCACCAACAAGTGGAGCCTACAGAATGGACTTCTCACCTTCTGGGGATGCATATACATGACAAACAACCCAGAGCTTTGGAGATGCATTGTCAAGCAACCACAACTCCTGCATTGCTGGACACCCTGGTCAATGGAAAGCACTGGAGCTGGTCTCCTAGAACTACTGGTGGCTGCAGATGTCATGCTACATAGGAACTTACACCAGCACCTGGGATCTCTGCCTCCAGATGAAGCCCCACAAATACCCCCTGACTAGTCAACTGCACTCCCTTTCTATGCCTGCTGTGCATTAGAGTGTGGCCTCTATTAACTTCATCATGGAATTTTCAGACACACATGGATATGACACCATCATGGTTGTTGTGGACCTTTATGGTAAGCAAGCACATTTCATTTCAAGACATACAACCTGCTCTACAATGGGCACCGCCAACCTGTACCAGAAGAACATCTGGAAACTCCATGGCCTCTCCAACACCTACATCTCCAACCAGGGCCCACAGTTCATAGTGGATTTTATCTGGGAGCTCTACTACCTCCTTCATGTTAAGCTCCACACATCCACCGTCTACCACCTGCAGTCTAACAGGCAGACTAAGCATGTCAACCAGGAGCTAGAACAGTACCTCCAGCTGTTCTGCAATAAGTGGCAGGATGACTGGGACAAGCTCCTTTCCAAGATGGAATTCCAGTATAACAACCACATCTATGCATCTACACAGGTCTCCCTGTTCTTCCTTGACACTGGCTAGCACTTCCAGATGGGCTTCAAACCACATGCATGACTATTGGAGAATGAGTTGGTCAACAACTTTGTTGACTACATGTAGAAGGCACAGGAAGAGGCAAAGGCTGCACTGATCAAGACAAAGGATGACATGGCCCAGTACTATGACCAAGGATAAACTCCGGCTCCTCAGTACAAGCCTAGGAATTGTGTTTACCTAGACGCATCTGATATTGCAACTACTTGGCCTTTGCAGAAGCTCTCACATTGACAGCTAAGACCATATGTGGTTGAGCATTAGGTAGGACCCCTTGCTCACCAACTCCAATTGCCTGTTAGCATGCATCAACTGCACCTGGTCTTCAACATGGTCAAACTCTTGCCTGCCCCAGACAATCCCATCCCTGGCTGACAAGCTCCCCCTCTGCCACCTTTGGTCTTTGCCAGCAATAGAACAGAGTACAAAGTAGAGAAGATCATGGACAGCTGCCTGTTCCAACATATACTACAGTACAAGGTCAGGTGGAAGGGCTATGGTATTGAGGAAAACTCCTGAGAGCCCACCAAAAATGTTCATGCACCTACCACAAGTTATCCACAGCCTTTACCCCATCTCCTTGACCAACTGCACTGTTCACAATCTGTTCTACCTGGTGTGTTGAGATGCCATGCTCTCTAAGGGGAAGGTCAGGGAACTTCCTTTTTTGGAATCCCAGATTTTTCTGGCAATCTCTGGAGATCTCTGGGATGCTCCCATGCCCTCTGGGAAGTACTGCATAGTTGTTCTCATGCCTCTACCACCCACACTGATGTGCCACACCATGGCAGAGGAATCCTTAGACTTGTTCTCTTTGGATTTTCCTCTGCCAGGTGATTAGTTATCTTTCCTGTCATACTGTACTGTTCTAATAAACTTTGGGTTTCCCTCTGCAAGTTGTGTGACTTATGTAATTGTCATACTTTTGAAGTGCTTGTGCCAGGATTAGCTCCCTGAAAGAGGGAACAAAGTACTTGGTGAATTTCTCCACCAAGGCCCCATTACCCAGTACATCTGTTAACTTCTTTGCCTCAGCCCTAAATCTCCTAACAAGGGTGTGTATTTCTTCAGTGTCATTCTGTCCCAATCTGGCATGCTCTCTACAGATCTTGTCCAGAGTGGCTACACTCCCTGTATCCAAGATGGCTTCTGGGTATGAATTTTGTATTTCTTTCAAAAACATCTCCCAACTGGAACTATCATCAAAACTATCCAGCCCTCTCCATTCACTATCTGTCTCTGCATCCATGTACTCTATCAACTTCTCCTTTTTCTCCTTGTCATCTGTCACACCTGCTGCCTTAAAGAGGTTCTCTATCTTCCTGAAAAAACATCAAACCTCTGTAGGCTGAGTGTGAAGAAAACAAGGTGCATCATGGCTTGTAGCCAGTGGTAGTTTCTGTCTTGCTGTTTCTGTTGCCATTGTCTGTTTTCTAGTAGGTTTTGTAATGTTGATTGTAGTCTCCTTCTTCTGTGTTCTTAAGATTTGCTCTGGATCTGGAACACCTTGTAGGTTGGGTGCTGTAGTCTTGCTGCTTCTAGTTGTCACTTTCTTGACTAGTTTTGTGGCAACTGCTTGTTTCCTTGGCACTGTCTTCCTAAGCTTTTCAGGTGTTGACCCACTTGGTGCAAATGATATTTTGATTTGAGCTTGATGTGTAGACCTCTTGATGGTTCCACAAAACTTGAACTTGATGATGATAGTGTTTCTTGTTGGTAAACTTTCTAAGCCAAGACCCTCAGTGGGCTCCAGATGAAGTACTTGGTTAGAGTATTACTGATAGTTCTGGGGCTTTCTTGAAGTCTTAGAAAGTTACTTCTAATTTCTCAACAAACTCCAGCCTAAGTGATCCACTCCCTGGGAACCACTGAGCCTTTGGCTATTAATTGCCTGTCTATTCTCTGATTTACCTAGCCTATTTATACCTTTCCCCACAGTGTACTGACCACCTTGTCATCTGACTGCCAAGCCCATTTGTCAACCCATTATCTGAATTGTTCTTCCTATTTTGGGTGCCATCATTCATATTCCCATTCATTCCTCCTTCCACTGATCCTATTTACTTTCACCATTCCATTTCTACCTCAACTGATCCTATTTGCTTCCACTATTCCATTCCTACTTCCTTTGGCTAGCTCCTTTTGGTCATTCCTTTTCTCTACAACAGTAACTGGGTCCTTGCTGACATTGTCTGGGCTTTATTGGTTCTTTTTTCAGTCTGTTCTGTGGTTTTTGAGGTGTATGGGAAGATGTAGCTTTTGGAACATTTGTTGTACCAGGAGGCTTACAGTTTTCAGCCTTTTAATAAATGTTTATTTTGACTTCTGGCTTCTTGTTCCTATGCCATGTAGCAGCATCATATCAGCATGCCACCATGCTCTTTTGGCTTTCTCCTGGCATAATGATTCTGCCCATTCTCTTTCCACATCTGGCAAGCTCTAGCTGTTGGCTTGCAAGTTTGACCTTAGCAAAGAGTGTTATCTTACAGCGTATGAGTTCATGCAGGCATCAAAGACCCTGGTTTGGGTCATTTGGCACTGTGTCAAAGCAGGTCCTGAAGGACAGGTTGGGAGTCTGACTGCCTAAGCTATTGCAGATTCCTTTGATTACAAGCACATTTTGCATTGCTATGACTTCAACAAACATTTTGTTGTTTACTTAGCCTATGATATCTACATTTTACATGCATATCTCCAGAGCAGGGGCATAATCAGCATTCATGATGATACACCTGTCTCTAACCAGTGAGACAAGACAAGTAGACAAGTAAAAAGAATGAACTTACTCAAGCCTGATAAAAAAAAGCTAAAACCTGTAAGCTTTACCATCAAAAACTGTAGACAAGTAAGACTTACTTGGAAACCCCCTCCCTGCACAAAAGAATGACCTTGTGAGTAGTTGATGGCTTGAAGACATGCAGCCATCAAAATCTGATGACTGGTAAACCTAAATCTGGTGGTGGTGTACAGCCCAGTCAAGGATCACAAATCAGTGATCAAGTGATGCAGCATCAAACCTTTGTGAACTTACCAAAGTCACACAAAAATTACTTGCTCAGTCCTTCTCTTGCCATCACTAGCCACCTTCAACCCAACATTGCCAATCCACAAGGAAATGAGGCAAAGAGAGGCAGAGATGAGGAGACGAAGGAACAGGGAACAACAAGAGCTCAGGGGAAGAGATTAGCCAAGGGTTGAGAAAAGAAGATAGCTGAGCATACATGCTAAGCACCAAGTACCAGCTACCCCTCCAAACTTGATGACAAAACAGACAAATCATGCAAGACCTAGCCTGGTCCATGTGCAGGCCAGCAGATATAAAAAGGAAGCAAGTAATATGCTGCTATGGCTTAGGATCCCCAGGAAGCGTGGTACCTTAGGCCAAAGTAACCCAAGAACTTCCAGGTTTTTAAATATAGTTTATTTGAACCAGTTCTGTAGTCTCTGCCATTGAGCCAACCATTGGATGAATCAAATAAAATTTACTACTTATAAACTACTAGAAGGTGTGCATGTGTAACCAAGCCCCACAAATCTCATAAATTGTGAAATAAAACTAAGTTGGCTCTTGTCTGACTAAGTAGTACTTTACAAATTTGCATCATTTGGAGCCCACCGCAAGGGACTTTTATTGCACAAACAAACACTTTTATTTGGATCTCCAACTAGGAGTCCAACAAACAAAAGAAACATTAGTTTCACAGCACCTGGGTTTTGGCCTGGGTCACCTAAGATTATTAAACCAAGGGTAAAACTGCTATCACACCCAAGAGAAGGGAGACTTGTGCCTCTAGCAAAGGTGCTCTTATAAGTCTACCTGACCCTGATGTTGTCCTTCAAAATCAAAAACTTTGAACTAAGAAGCACATATCTACACCAATAAAATCAGAGTCTTCTCCATCTAAGTTAGCTAGTCTGACCAGAACAATGGAGCAAACACACAGAGTTAGAATGCCAATCCCAGACAGCAGAGATGCTCCTAAGTTTAGACATACTGAACCATCAGAGGTTCAAAGGTTCTTGCAAAGGATGAAATCACTGTTTGAAGGAGCAGGTATTACTGGAGATAGGGATAGGAAGAAAAAGATTCTGGAGTATGTGGATGCTCAATCCAAGAAAGAGTGGTTAGGCTTTGACTCATTTGAAGATAATGAGACTTGGGCAGACTTTGTCAAGAAAGTCCAAGAATCTTATTCTGAAGCTGTTGATGATACAGGGAGCATTGCTAACCTGGACCAGATATGCAAGGAGCATGCCTGGCTGAGCAGAAGCAACAGAGGAGAAATTTATTCTCTTATTAGAAAGTTTAGGGCAGAAGCCAAAAAGTTAACAGATGTCATTGGGAATAGGTCTCTTGTAGACAAGTTCCTGGGGTGTTTTACACCTGCTTTTGCGGACATCATTGAAGATAGACTCTTCATCAAACATGGTCATTATAAGGATCCAGACCACAAGCAACACCAAGACAACTGCTATGAGTTGTCAGAAGTGGCCAATGTGGTAACTACCCTTATTGATGGTGTTGGGATCCAAAGTACTAAAGAAGTACCAAGGGGGAAAAAAGAGAGTAGAGTAAAGGATGAAGAAGTAGAAGAGAAGATGGCTCATTTACAAGACTCCATGGGAACAATTGAAAAACAAGTGGGAAGCATTCAAAGTGCTATGCAGGCCTTACAAAGTGGTCAGCTGGACATGAGGAATGCTTTTCTAAATATCAAAAACCACAGTGGAGGTCAAGCAGAGAGGTCTACTCCAGGTGCCCTTCCAACACCAGGGGGGAATACCTACTGCTTCTATTGCTGGGGAGCTGGACATAGGATTGTGGAATGTGAACATGTCAAAACACATATACAAAAGGGCTGGATAATTGATAATCCTAATAAATGGAAGAACTAGGATGCCTAACAGAGCTCCTCTTCCAAGAGAGCCAGCTAGTGTATCTCCCCATGACAGACTAGTCCAGTTGCATGACAAACAAGTAGGCTTGTATTTTGGGTGGCCAGAAGAAATTCCTGAAACCCCCACCTACTCAACCTACATCAATGCCACCAGGGACACTTGTGATGATATGATAGAAAGGATCCAACATAATGAATCTGATAGGCTTGGAGAGTTGGAGAAAGGTTTTAATAAGATGACTGAATTTCTTTTGGTGTTGGTCAACACTAGAAGTACTCACAGTTCTAGAGAAGGACAAAAACATAAGGATTTTTAGAGGGCTCAAGGAAGGTAATGAGGGAAGAGAGATCTTTACTTAAGGTACCCTCATTACCAGAGAGACCGCCAGGAAACCTTTTGAAAGAAAAGTTAACTGTAGTAATTCCACCACAAGTTGCACTAAAACTGGATTTGCCTTTTGAAAAGGTACCAGCACTTAATGAGGACAGAAGAGTACCAGTGCAAGCCACTGTGGGGAGTGCTCTTCAAGGGACAAAAAGGGAGTTGGATAAGATGATTGACAAGCTATGGGTCACTATGGTGCCCATAACTACAAAAGAATTGCTGGATGTAGCACCAGGACTTAAAGAGGCAATGATTGATAAATTGACCTCTAAGTCAGGAGCAAAGTCTAGGGATGCTCATATCCCAAAAGCAGCTGTTCAAAGCCAGAGTACAGTAGAAGGAGAAAGGAAGGAGCAGGCTGCCATCTATTTCATAGTAGATGGAACACAGATGGGATTACCCACTGGAGCAGTGGTCCATCAAGACTGTGTTGCCACTTACTTAGAAAGCATACCTCAGGAGAAAAGCCAGTAGTAATCTATGTGGCTAGGGAACTACAAGTCCTATGATCCTTGAATCCTGTTGTCAATAAGAAGGGATCAGTAGAGTCCATCTTAGATAGTGGATCTCAAATAGTTTGTATGGCATTAAGGGAAGCATTGCAACTAGGGTTGACCTGGGACCCAGACATAAAGTTGAGAATGGAGAGTGCCAATCAGCAGGTCAATGAGTCAGTGGGTCTAGCCTGCAATGTACCATTCACTTTTGCTGAAGGCTGGCATCCATTTGACACCTTGACAGAAAATAACATTCAAAATCTGCAGGATGGTAGTGCAATCATCACTATCTGTGACCCAAACACTGGTCAACAAATGGTCCTACCCACTATTGAAAGAGGAAAGATACCAAAGAGTGATGTTGTAACAAGAGAAGCAAAATTTCGAGTCTTGAGGAACTGATCAATGATCAGGGAGAGGTTGTACTGAGTCTAGCTGAGACTCAAGAAGGAGAACTAGTGGTGACAGGTTATGTGTTAAAACAAGAAGGGTTTAAGAAAGAAGAGTTGAGAGATGTGTACTTGCATGCTTTTACAGCAAGCAAAGAGCTTGGAGAGAAGGAGCAGAAGACATTGTCTGCATATTTGAATGGACAACTATCTCAAATACCAGACAGTCTTGAGGAGTTGATAGCACAAGAAGAAAACCTAAAGTTAGAAGCAGGTGTGGGAGAAACAGCACAAGTGTTTTCTAAGAAATACAAACCTGTGGATAAGAAGGTGAGGCCTGTGCTAGGGACCTCTTCTGAGGAGTTTAGAATTGAAAGGTGCATTACTGGAGACCCATTGGCAAATATGCCACAGTTGGATCCCAATCCACCAGAGTTCAAACCCACAGGAAGGTATATGGCTGAATGTAAAGAAATCATTGATCAAGCACATGATGATGGTTTCTTATGGCCAGAGGAGATGGAAGCAGTACATCATTTGATGATGTTACAGAATGAGGCTTTTGCATGGGATGATTCTTAGAGAAGAAGGCTTAAGGAGGAATTCTTCCCTCCTATAATAAAGCCTGTTGTACCTCACACACCTTGGGTGTTAAAGAACATTCCTATTGCCCCAGGTCTTTGAGATAGGATCTGTAAAATGATCAAACAGAAGATTGAGGCAGGAGTTTATGAGCCTTCTAATTCTTTGTACCAATCCCAATGGTTTATGGTATTAAAGAAGGATGGAGAAAGCTTGAGGATAGTCCACAGCCTGGAACCTTTGAATAAAGTGACCATTGCTCACTCAGGGTTGCCACCAGCAACAGAGGAATTGGCTAGTCACTTTTCAGGAAGAGCCTGTGGAGGAATATATGTTAGATATGATGAGAGGTTGTTGGATGTACAATCAAGGGACTATACCACCTTTCAAACACCCTTTGGGGCATTGAGGTTGGTAACTCTCTCAATGGGCTGGACCAATTCAGTACCAATCTTCCATGATTACATTACATTCATTTTGAGAGATGAAATCCCACATTTGACTTGGCCTTACATTGATGATGTGGTAGTCAGAGGACCTCCCACTAGGTATGAATTTCCAGATGGAAGTTGTGAAGTTATACCAGAAAACCCTGGCATTAAGAGATTTGTGTGAGAACACCTACACAATGTGAATAGAGTGTTACAAAGAATCAAATATGCAGTAGGAACTTTCTCTGGGAAGAAGTTGGTAGTATGTGCCAATGAAATTGTAGTAGTTGGTCACTGATGTTCTTATGAAGGACAGAAACCAGAAATGAAACAATTTGCAATTGTTATGGGCTGGGGTGACTGTAGAGACAAGTCAGAAGTATGCTTGTTCTTAGGAACATGTGGCACTTTCAGGACATTCATTAAGAATTATGCTAAAGTGGCTGCACCTATCAACAAGCTAACACAAAACAGTGTACCTCTTACTTGGGGAGAAGAGCAGCAAGTAGCTATGGCTAAGATGAAAGAGCTATTAGCAGAAAGTGCTCCTTTGAAACCAATTGACTATGAGTCAGAAGGGGCTGTAGTGTTATCAATAGATATTTCTTGGATGGCAGTAGGATTTGGCATATTCCAAGAAGATCCAGAAGACCCAAAGCAGCGCACATGTGCCAAGCTGGGATCTATAACCTTGAATGTAAGAGAGGCAAGATCTTTTCAGCCAAAGCAAGAGCTATATAGTTTAATGAGGGCCTTGCAAGCCAACAAATACTGGTTGGTTGGTTGCAGAAAGTTGGTGGTAGAAACAGATGCCAAATACTTGAAAGGAATGCTAAGCAATCCTGGAGTAGGCTCTAATGCCACCATTATGAGATGGATTGAAGACTTATTATTACTCTATCACTTCACCTTGAGGCATGTGCCAGGAAAGACCTTTAGTGTAGATGGTCTATCTAGGCAACCAAAGTATCCTGAAGATGAGGAATATGCACTAGTTGATCCAGAGTTAATGTATGAAGCAGACAAGGAACACTAAGTACCTGGATGGGAAGATTGGGAACCTTTGAAGCTTGACAAGTTTACTGATCAGATTAATACTAGAGGTGGATATTTACAGTTAGTAGCCACCAGGGTAGCCGATTTTGCAAAAAAGTTGGATCAAGCAAGGACTCAAGAGCAGGAGTTGAGAAAGGCAGTGTCAGAGGGATCCTCAGAAAACAATATAGACCCAGTAGCTGTGCTCACTATATCAAGGCCATTGTTACCAGAAGAATCACCTTGGCTATTGACCCCATCATCTTGGCTATCACTAAGCGCTCCTAAGAAGTCACACAAGCTCTCTGGACATCACTAACTCTTCCTGGACACCTGGACATTGCCAGCCCCCTCCAGCAATCACACCATCACTTGCATCACCAGGCCATCACATTGCCTCACTTGCACATTACCACCTCTGGAAGCCCCTGATACCACCGTCACCTGATTGCCACTGACACCCGCCACTCTATTGATTGGAACCAAT
>QLOM01000996.1:0-20945 GCA_003313785.1 Termitomyces sp. MG148
GCTGGGTTTCATGATTCGTGGGAGAAGTCGGCAAGCACGAATCAATTGGTACCGCGAAGGGATAAGCTCGAGCCGATATAGATACGTGTGTGCGTGTGCGTGTGTGTGGCAGGCAGCATAGAATTGTACATAGTACGAATCAATAAGCCCTGAAACAATGCACCGAGTACTGCAGGCAGAATTCTAGCGAGTGCGATGCCTTCGGATTGCACGTGTGTACTGGCAGAGAAAGTGGGTCTGGCATGGGCGAAGCAGCACTTAGGGGCGGGGAGTGTCAGGAACCCTGGTCCGATTCGAAGGATCCTTCTCCAGACGAAGGTGCTTGCTCACTGCCATGGGAGTAGGCGAATACGATCACCTGTCCTCGAATTGAATAAACCCCTCAAAGCATTACTCAGCTGTACTAGTACATGAATCAAGCCAAAAGATCCGGGTACACGGCTGTAAGTTTTATTCTGGGTTTGTGGGTGCATGATCAGAGTAAGATGGCGTTCCGGTATCCTAGGTCGTCGTGATAGTCCTCGGCAGAAGTGAGACAAGTACAAACACGGAATATTACCCATAAGTTTTTTTTATACGTCCGCGAATGGAACTGGCCTGCCTGTTTTTGTCCAAGACACAACAGGAAACTGCTGCGTAACATGAAGTGAAGACGGCGCCACCGCCACATTCAAGCGCGATCCGTCTGTGGGCGCAGAACCTGCGTCGCCCGGCGCAAAAACCTTGAGGATCAAGGAGAAGCTCCAAATGGATAACAAAGAACCAGCATTTATTTTGTGCGGCAAGAAATCAAGAAAAGTCAATTTCCGAGTTTTCACTTGTTCGATCGAACGACAGAACCTAAACCAGAACCAATGAACTCCAAACTAGAAAGAAAGAGACCGCAAAAAGGGCGCTTATTTTGGTATTCTCCACGAAAGAAATTTCTCGAAGCGCCATATCGAATTTTGTTGCCAAAGATGTAGAACATCATCATACGAAGTGAGATGTTTGGGGAGAAGACCCTAGGCCGAGCGATTCCGGAAGCTTCCCCACGTTTTCTCTGTTCAGTCGTCTCTCGCGAGGCAGAGGTTATTCTAGGGTTGTAGACAAATCAGGACTTCTTACAACAAATTCAGCGATAACGTACCGAAGAAGCGATTGAAATGGACTACGATGAGGCGAGGAGGTTTCCTGTTTGCAGAAACGGATAGATTTACAGAGACAAATGATTTATTTAAGGGTGGCCGCTATTAGCCTCACGATAGGCATACGGAAATCCATGCTAAACATGGCAACAAGCCCGCTAGTTGTCAAGTTCAGTATCGCAACTCGCTCAAAGAAGAGGCTCGCTCATACATACAATAAGAAACACGATCATAGTAATGGTAGGGTTTTTGATTAGCTAGTCAGATGCAATCCAGTAGATGCGAGGGGCTGGTTCAGCCGGATATTGTTTTGCAAACACTTCAAGGACAAACAATACACCTGTCAGGTGAAGGCTAACCACCGCCGTCAGTGGTAATTTCCTTACGGTAGAAGCAAACGCTAAGAAGGCAAGAATGTTCGTGTAAACATCGCGCCGACCTCGACCGAAGGGTCAATCGGTCAAGTGTCATCATCCCACAGCATGGATCTTTCCATGGGCGATGACCAGCCCGCATTCCATCCCCCTTCTGACTGTTACCGGTGATTCTGAGTCGAATGGAACTTGGCGGCATTCTGCATCTTCAATAGAAACCTACCCTTGCTCAGGACAGAGACCCATTCATACGGCAAGTTGCTTGATCTCGGAAAAATTGGGGTTTAGAAATTGGGGTCCTCCCGGTGCAGAAGGAAATCTGAGCTAGAAGTTACCCTGGGACCAGGTTTTGTCCATCTCATCAAGCTGGGTCAAGCGGACTGATTCCGCGTCTGTGCTCATTTGCATTATCATCATTTGGGGGTGCGTTTCCTATTTTTCTTGACTTCATTTCACTCCGTGCATTCTTGTTCTTTTTCCTCACCTTCGACGTGAGCGTCTGCGCCGCGAGGCAGAGTCAGGGATTACAATATAGGCCACACACAGTGTTGCTATACCTGTTGTTCTTTCAGAGTACATCCCACACTCATAATCATTCGAGGACATCCCAAGATAAACCTTTCAAAAAACCAATTCTCTGATTTAATAAAATGTGGGGTTTTTTTGCATGTGGCATACATACAACGCTCCCTTTCGAACTTGGAGTGAGGGGAAGTTCCAACCAGGAAAGCTTTCGTAGAAACAATGGTGTTATCAGCAGATTCAATTTCACGAGATGAGGCTGCTTTATCATCCGTCAATATCTTCATGAGAATAGATCCACTGTCTCTTGTTCGTACGAAGGCGATGCGACATCAAGCTTTAAGGGTTATAATATGATACTTGTACTGATAAGTATGATACGGATAGCCCGAGATACATTTTTGAGGAAGGTTTTTTGACTATATCGCAAAAGCTGATGAAGAAGACTAGACAAAGTTACAATGCAGAGAAGCAATATTAGATATGAGAACTCCAGGAATGGAAGTAGGCATCGACAGTACGACCATGAGTGATTTTGAGTGATATAGGTCGAGTCAATGTGGCGTCATAGAAACGTTCATCTACGCCACTGAAACAGCTTTGCAAAGGTACTTTAATTTAATTAATGGGAAATGAAATCGTATCCCTTCCGTCTCCACTACGACCTACCACGGTTCATTCAACAAGTGCTTGTATAATATCATACGAATGGCATATAATGCTTCCACCTCAAAGCTATAACGTTGTGGTTTTCAGTACGAGTTCTCCAAAATGCTCTATGGTCTTATGATCGCCAGATATGCACTTATATTCTCTGCCCTCTCTATCGCCGCCAGCCTCAAGATATCAGTCGTCAAGGGTTGGGCTATTTTTGGACTTGCCAGGTGAGTATGTGCTCTGCGATGCCCAGGACATCTCCGGACCGACTGAAACTTAATCCAGGTCGGCTGACCTTGAAAACTTTCGAAGATTCTTCTGCGTAGTAATCGTTTTCTCGATCGCTCGAGTTAGATTGCCATGTCCACCTTGAGGCGCTTTCAGGCTTCGCGTGGAAGAAACCCTGAATTTGTTCTATTAGAAGTTCTCAGTGGCACTTCAAGAGGAGATCTGATGACTTTGACTTAATCTTTAAGGATGTCAGTTCTATTTGACCACCGCCGGCTTTCAATCGTCACTTCTGCCCTTGATTACGTCCTGCGGTAATCAAACGTGATTGCAAATTCAGAATACCCTCTTCGGTTCACATGCCGGCGGCATCTGCCTCGCCGTGGCTACATAATTGGGATGTCAAATCTGTTTCTTCCATTTCTAACTATGTATGCACGTATGAACTGGTGTGCGTGCTAGTGATCAGCTTGTCGGCTAACTATTCAAGAACTTTTTATATCTGATAACCATTCAAGCTCCGAGCCGGGTGAACTTGAAGCGATCGATATTGCGCAATCTGTCCGTCGAGTCCGGGAGGCGCTAACTGACTGACACATATCTAATGCATACACCGACTTCTTCTCGGCCGGTCGCGTTACTGGTTCGAACTCGTCCTCTATTGAATGAACAAGTGCACAAGAAACCGGCCACGCAATTGGGGTCGTGATCTGAACGTCCTTGCGGACGTGTGGAGTCACAGCCCGAGTGATGGATGTGTATCGGTGAAATTCTACGGGTATGGAGACAGTTCAGATGTCCATATTATATGTTCGCCGCGATCATGACAAATATGTTTAGAACTAATATCTGTCAGTAAGCTGCCCTAGCACATTTATGTCTCTAAATACGCGCATTATGAATGCGACGTATGTTTGCAGAGTTTTTTTTTTCACCTTGCCTTATTGTAGGAATTTCTACATAAGAAATATATTTTTGACTTCAAGGGCCTGTGGCTTCACTTACTTCAGTGAGGTCAACATGTTTGCCATATCTTTCAACTGGTTTCAGGCTATGTGCATACTTCAGCAATAACCAAAGACTGCTGTACTGTAGATTGACTGTTTTCCAGATCTATTAGATTGAGGCCTTTTCGCTGATTTTTTGTCTGCAAAATTATAGCTGTTTGCTCTTATTATGATTGAATGTTGTTTGGCTCTTTCTATAATGTTTGGTTTTGCTTGTACATGTAGCTAGTAGCCTGTCTGCAAAATTTGTTGGGACATCACAATGTGATAATGTGACAGGTACCACAAACACAACAATCATCAAAGGCCACAACACCACACTGCTTTGTTTCTTTATACAATACATATATATTCCATGCTTACCTACAGAGTACCCTCAGTTTGTTATACACGCAACTGAGGGTACATCACTCATATACTACACACAGACACTTTACTTACTTTACCTAGATTATACTTACGCTACACATGTTCTCTAGATTATCTTTCCAACAGGTTATGGGCCCCGCCTGAGCAGACTACTTGTCACAGTACTGCTGCTCATTGGAAAAACTACCCACTGTCCTAGAAACAGAAACTGATTGTGTTGGATCACCTATTTGGAGCAGTCCCCTGAATTGTACCTTCCCCTTGTCAAGGAAAAAACTTGGTCCACCTCATCCCAATTTAGTAACCACACTCTGCTGCCCTTGTTAACAAGGAAACAGAATCCTGGACCGCAACATACCTATGTCTACAGATACCAAGATGTCCTCCACTGATGCTGCCACCCCCTCTATTTGAGCAATCTCCATTCATGGAGCTGACTGGAAGGGTGAGAAGTTCAACCATAACTCTTCAATTGTTAATTTCAGCAAGTGGTCCAAAGCCCTTGAGATCTATCTGTCCACCTGCTAGGCCTAAAGTTCTACATCTTTCCTACCCTCATCTCTGCTCCCAGTGACAGCTCTGAACCAGTAGCACACCAGAACTGGATCATCAATGACTATCTCGCTTGTGCGGTCATCTTCACCATGCTTGATGAATCTGAATATGAGGGACTGGACAATGTCAAAACCACAGCAAGCATCTATGCTTGAGTCAAAGAGCGTGCAGAAGGTGAAGGCCCTGTCAGGATAGTGTCCTTAATACAGGAAGTGCTTTGGATTCAATGCTTCCAAGAACCACTAACGGTTACTGCAACTTGTATCTGTGATACTGTAAATCACATCTTTGCCATAAAAGTGCTCAATAAAGACTTGTTTAAAAGCATTATCCTTTTGAATAGCCTGAACAGTCCGCAGTATGAACTGGTCCCCAGATATTGCAAGGCCTTGCTGACACCACAAAGGACAGCCTCTATACCTCCAACAACATTCGTAAACTGCTTGAGACTGTACAGAACTTGGCCACCCTTGAAGCATTCAGAAGTTCAGGAGCACCTGGCACTGCACTTGCTGCTACATTGCATGGACAATGGAAATCAAACCGCTTGCACCTTCTTGGACACAACCACCCAGCTGGAGTGAAGTGCTGCACAACCTGCACTGCACACAGCAGACCCTGTGCTGGACATGATGTGCAGTACTGTGCACACTCAGAAGGCGCATACACCAAACAAGGCTTTGATGCTGCAAGGAGCAGGAGTAGCACCACCAGCTAAAGCAAAAGCTACAGGAGGGAATCCAAAAGTCTACATGCAGCTTACTGAACCAAAGGGAAAAGTTTATCCAGTAGAGGAGGATCTTGGCAAACTCCAGATGCTAAGCGACAAACCTACAGCTGTTGATTTTGCAGGATTGACCACGGACAGCATACCAAACGTGGCCTCCTTGGACAAGGAGGAATGGGAAGGATAGATGGCAACTGACAAAGAGAAATATGAGCCCAAGACATCCGTTAATTGGGGCAAACATATGAAGGAAGCTTCCTAGCCTGAACATACGATGATTGCACTCCTCAACTAAGAACTTGACACAGCCCTCACAGCCACCAGCAACTACCCCTTTTTCATGGATTCCAGAGCAACAACCCACATATTACCCTACAAGTTTGATTTCCTTACCCTCCAACTGATCTTACCCAGAGCAATAAAGGGCATTGGAAGATCATTGATTACTGCCCATGGGATAGGCAATATACAACTGCATACTACAGAGAGATCTGTTCTCTTGTTGATGAATGCACTGTTTGTATCAAACTTGACTGTCCATCTAAGTTCTGTCAGCCATATCTCCTCTGACAACTACACCTACTCCTGCTTTGATACGTCAAAATCGTTGACTGCACCACTAGGGCCGTAGTTGCAAAAGGGCCACTATTGAGAAACAAGAAGTTGTACACAATTGACCTGTCAGATGCAGTGGCCAAACATGCACTCATTGCACATATCAGTCTCAAAACCTGGCACCGCTGTCTTGGACATGCCGATTATCAAGCAATCCCCCAACTATGCCAAGACCATCACATTAAAGGTACGCCCAATCCCACCATTTATTGCCAAAGTGTGACACGTGCATTCTGGGAAAATAGACCAGAACACCAGTCTCAAAGATATGGTAGGAGAAGCATAGAGCAGTGCAAAAGCTAGAGATTGTGTGGACAGATTTGATGAGACCTATAAGTGTTTGATTGAGATCAGAAAATTACTATGTACTAGACATAGTAGATGACTTCACCAACATGGCATGGTCTATCCCACTCAAATCAAAAGATGAAGCATTCTTTGAGAATTGGCATGCAAAAACGAGACAGGACTGAGCATTGATATATACCACTAGAGTTTGACGGTGAGCTCACTAGCAAAGAAATGGGGGCCTGGTTAGCAACAAGAGGAACATTGAGTGAGCGCAGTGCACCACACACTTTGGCGCATATTGGGCAGGTTGAACGCATGCATCGGACATTGATGAGCAAGGCCTGGACTATGAGACTAGACTCCAGATGTCCAGAGTACTTGTGGAACAAATTTTACATGACGGTAGCACATTTGCACTTCAAGACATTTATCAAGCCCCTCCAAGAGAAAACACCACATGAGAAGTGGTTTGATTGCCAACCAGACTATTTCTATATGTGTGAGATTGGATGTCGCACATTTGTGTTTATTTCTACCCACAATCCAAAGGTGTAATCACAGTCAATCAATTGCACACTGATAAAATATGGCCAGAACTGCAAAACCTACAGATGTTGGGATAGGAACAACAAAAGAGTGTATCAGTTGTACTATGTCAAGTTTATTGAACATTACAAGTCACCACAACCACTACAGAAGCCATCAAGCCAATCTCAAGCCTGTAAAATCTCAATGATAGCGTGCCCTCAACACCTGCTCACAACAACAATGAGCTGTTTAGTTTTGACTTTGACCATGATGCCCCTATCGCTGCCAAACATGACACAGGTAATGATGTTGAAGACAGAACAATTGTGGATATACTACTACAAAGATCAGGCCGGAACACACCTATGACATGCTTTAGAGAAGGCAGTGGCGGAAGTCAAAAAAAGTGAGAGAAGAGTAAAAGAACAGAAGGTTAAGAGGAGGGCAGCAGGAAAGAGAACCAAACAGGCACCTACAACTACCAAGGAACAAGCATCCAAGGAACAAGCACCCACACCCACATCTAATCAACAGGAACACACACCTACAAATGACTCCACAATCAACTCTGACCAAATATTAGCAGCAATTTCATAGATAGGAGACATAGAGCCACTGTCAACGGAAATAGGAGATCCAAGTTCATGGAAAGAAGCACATAGTGGACCAGATGCAGCAAAGTGAGAGGAGGCGTACCATGAGGGGCTGGATTCTTTGAAAGAAATGGGGGTATACAAGCTTATACCTCATTCATTGGTACCAAAAGAACAGAAGGTATAGAAAAGGAGGCCTGTATTTAAGATAAAACATGATGAACATGGCAATCCGATAAGATACAAGGTGCGCTTGGTGTTCAAGGAGTATAAGCAGATTTATGGCAAAGACTACAACAAGACCACTTTACTAACAGTGTGCATGGAATTGTGGAGGATCTTATTGCACATTGCAGTGGCAGAAGGATAGGATGCTACTCAAATCAACATCAAAATGGCATTCCTATATGGGATACTGCCTGAGAACAAGATACAATACATGGAGCAACCTAAAGGATTTAAGGAGCCTGGAAAGACCAACTGGGTCTGTGAGTTGGTAAAGGGCTTGTACAGCATAAAACAGGCCAGAAGGATCTGGAACCAGACCTTTAACGAACAAATGGTCTCACAAGGCTTCACTTGACTGGCCTGCAAGTCATGCATATACTTCAGAAAATCAGCCACAGGTACAGTCATAGCCACAGTGCATGTTGATGACTTCTTGTCTATTGCTAGCTCAAAACAAAAGAATGATCACTTCAAAGACCAACTACATGAAGCCTGGACAATCTCTGATCTTGGCACCTCCAGACACATTGTTGGCATATCAGTGGAATAGGACCAAGCAAGATCAGTGGTGCTGTCCCAAACTGCCTTCATCAGGTCATCCAACAGTTTGGACAAGCTGAAGCACATCCCCTGTCATTGCCCATAGAGCTAGGACTAAAACTCAGACAACCAAATCATGAAAAGAAGACACAGGAGGAGAAAAGAGACATTGCCAAACTCCTATATTGATCTCTAGTCAGATGTCTGCCTTACATTGCGATAGCAACCAGACCCAATATAGCATACACAGTGCAGCAACTCTCACAATTCCTCAATAACTATGATAAATCCCACTGGAATGCTGGTATTTGGCTGGTCAGATACTTCAAGGGGAGCATGGACCTAAAGTTACACCTTGGAAGACCCTCAATCACTCTACAAGGATTCATGGATGCAGACTGGGCAAGCTGCCCTGACACCAGATGAAGCATGGGCAGATATGCATGGTCACTAGGAACGGAAGCAATATCCTGGTTAGTTTGTAAGCAGAAAACAGTTGCAACATCTTTTTGTGAAGCCAAATACATGGTGGTGTATGAGTCAACTCAAGAGTGCATCTGGCTGCAGATGCTGATGAAGGAAATTGGCTGGGACTTCACAGCAAAACCAACCACACTTTTCTGCAATAATAAATCCACCATCGTATTCTCCAAAGACCCTACAGCACATGCCCATATGAAGCACTTTGACATAAAATACCATTTCATTAGGAAACATAATCAGATGGGTAAAATTACTATCAAATACATAAATACAAAAAACAATGTAGCTGGCCTGTTTACAAAGGCTCTGCTAAAACCACTATTTGTCTGACTCTGTCAGATGCTTGGTGTGACTTGACAATACCATGCACAAGGAGGAGATGACCATTGGTTTGCAGTAAGGAGGAGTGTTGGGACATTACAATGTGATAATGTGATGAGTAACACGCGTCCTTGCTTGTACAGCTGCACACTGGCTACTGCCTACTTAATGACTACCTGCATTGCATTCAGAAAGCTGACATGCCCACATGCGTGGTGATGACACCCAAAAGTTGCTAAGCACTGTTCTGGTAGATAGTAAACTTAGCACCTCATGAATGAGTAGCATTGGGCAGTCGCTAGTGTTGAGAGAGTCCCAGGCAGGGTCCCAGAAGCCTAGTCTTTTTAGTGTGATTTGAACTTAGAGAAATGAACTGGTTGCTTAGCAATCTAAGCTGTAAGCCTGCAAGGCGCTAGAGTGCTAGAAGTTGGTGAGGACTCTAGCAACAATGTGCCTGTATGGCACTGTAAGAACAAAAGTTGGTAAGTAAAGTCAACAAAGTGAAGTCGGCAAGACTGTATTACTTAGTGACTCTGAGGACTTAGAATGCGCTGAAATGTGATCTGAACTGTGGAGCATATGATTCGATGATAGCTAAGATAACATATGTACAGTATTTATAGGTGCTAAGTTGCTGTGTTAATTAAACTAAATAGTCGCTAATTAATCAATCAAGAAAAATAGTGACAAGTACAATAGAATGTGAAAGTCACTAAGCAACAATGTCTGTCAAGTCGGCAAGCGTTAACTCAACATCCTAGCAGTGAAAGAGGCCAAATGCATGGGAACTGTTGCTAAGGCCTGAAACCATCAAGGAGCCTATCTTGAGTAAGTCACTAAGCGTTGCTAAAGTGATCTGACGTTGGATCTTTGAGAAGCACTGAGTTTTGATAGGCATTGCTAAAGGTCTTGGCATTGGTTATCACTGATCGGGGACCTGAAAGGGGACCGGGCTGAAGTTAGGTGAGTGGCAGGTGATTGCCAAGTCAGGTGGTTGCTAAGGTCCCGTGGTTTCCAAGTCTTGTGATCACCATGTGACCAGTAAATTGTCATATGACTGCCAAGTCAGGTGGTCACTAAGTCTCATGATCCTGCGCATCGTGTTCTGTAGCCTGAGTTTGATCCCTGCTAGCTGCAATATATAAGTCACTAAAAATAGCATTGGTGCACTGAGCTCAGCCAGAGGCTTATCATCTTTCCCCAACTGAAAAATTGACTGTTCTCAGTCAACCCCCGATATCATGTATTGTTACAAGGTCCGTGCGCATAACCACCTATTCAAAAGGTCTGGCGACCATGATTGGAACTCCATCAAAATCCTCTGTGAGCAGCCAATTTCAATTATCTTCCTTTTTCACACCACCAGTACTATACTATGTTGTCCGTTATTGCTGCCGCTGATGCTAGCACCTGTGCGCTAACCTTTATTATCAAGGCCTTGGCATTTTTGGCACGCCACCTTGGCAATAAAGCTGGCGCCTCCCAGGACTTGGTTGTGGGGATGTTGAGGCTGCTGGAGAGGTGGAAGGTCCACCGGTCGGCTGGGGTGTCTTGGGACAATGAGGAGGCATTGCGGGCATAGTGTGTTGCTTGGGCAGCCAAGCACAAGGGTACTGAGTGGCTGGTGCCATACCAGGCTCTCCTAGTACGTGTTGTTAGTGACCATACTGTCTTTTATTGACTATTTAGCAACCTCAACCTCCTTCTGCTCCCTCTATTGATGACGAGCTAGTGGAGACTTTGGGCGGAGGTCTTTCTCAACTGGTAAGTCCTCAAGGTTGCCAAGGGTAAGTCGCTTATTTCCTATTTGTTAGCGCTGGCCTGAACTTTCTCCTAACAGTAAGGAGACACTAATCATAGAGCCAATCTTGGTGCAACAGCATGCCGCCCAAGAAGCACTGCTAGCAGAGGTGGGGCAGCAGGCAGAGGAGGAGAGAGTGTGGAAGCAGCAGGAGGAGCTTCAGGAGGCTGGTTTGGTGACGGGGTTGGTAGTGGATCGGATGAGAGTTTCTTCAAGTGGTCTTGGTGGTAGCACCCTGGTGGCGTCTACCTCTTCTCTGTTGGCACCTCCTTTTGCTGGTCTTAGCCCATTGGCTGAGGACAACCTTGCTAGGATGTGTTGGGAGCAGTGCCATGCTGGCCATGCACAACAAGTGGCCGCTGGCGACGAGCAGGGCTCAATGGCACAAGTGTCCTCTCCTTGCAAGGTACGTGTTCTTGCCAACTGTTGCTAATCTTCTGTTGCTAATTGTTTTTTGCTTAGTTCTATAAGTCCACAAGGGTGGGGCCAATGTACGAGGTGCATATTGCTTTTTTGTACCTAGTTGTTAGCGACTGATTGACATTGCAGGCGCCTATGCAAATAGCATTTACCAACGCCAAGTTAAGAGATCTTTTGGCAACCCGGCACTCGAGGTGGTCTTGGACACTGGGATAGAGGCTGGCATGGTTATAGAGGGCGCCAAAGGTAAAAAGACTGTGGTGCCTGGACAGTGCTAGGTGTACAAAGATTCAAAGGGTGCAGTAAGTGTATTTTGGCTTTCTAGCGACTAGTCTGACCTTTTGAACTTAGTGTGATAAGTGCTGGGCTGATAACAACCCAGAGGCCTGCTGGTTCCCAACTGGCATTCTATTGTGCTACTGCTGCGACGCCCTTAAGCGGGCTTGTACTTACAATGGCCTCAAGTCCCGAGAGCACAGTAAGAAAGACCCAATTGTCATGAGTTTGATCCCTGCTAGCTGCAATATATAAGTCACTAAAAATAGCACTGGTGCGCTGAGCTCAGCCAGAGGCTTATCAACAGCCTGTGGAAGAGAAGCCAAGACAGTCCTATACTACCTACTCTTATGCAAGGCACAAAGGGGGCTCAGGCGTGAAATGCACAGAGTCATACACCTGGGACCCAACACTCTAAGCACTCTGCTCAGTGACCCAAACACCATTAAGATCCTGTTCACATATATACACATGACAAAAAGGTTTGAGAAATCCTTTGGTGACTTGACCTTGGTCAGAGAGAAAGCAGACAGCCAATGACCACCTCGGAGAGATGCCCATATGGCACTTGTTCCATCTCCTTCTATTCATTTGTTACGTTATTTTTCTACTTGCAGTATAGGCCTAAGAGAGTGTAATACGGATTCAAGCCCAGATCCAAGCACAAACACACTAGTTATGGAAGACCCACTTACAACAGTAGTAATACACCTACACACAGAATGTACATAGACAGAAGACCCCAACATAGGACATTGCCCCAATGGGTTTGAAAATAAAAAAAAAAAAAAAAAAAAAAAAGCCCTCTACGAGGACAATAGACATAGCAGAGGGGACTGGCCAGGAAGAGGAATGCTGATGAGACTCCACTCAGACTCAGCACAGAAAGCTACATTTTACACTTACCAACACTCTCTAGCGCTTACTAACATTCCTTAGCACTTGCTGATGCTCTCTAGCGCTTACCAACCCTCTCTAGCACTTACAAACGTTCTTTAGCACTTATCAATGCTCTCTAGCACCTACCAACGTTCCTTAGCGCTTACCAATACTCATTAGCACTTATTGACATTCTCTAGCACCTACTGACATTCCTTAGCACTTACCAATGCTCCTTAGCACATTTTGGAGCAGTTTTGCTCTAAGTTCAACATAAGGACTTGTGATAATTGAAGAATGGAGTACTAGCCAATGGCTAAAGGAATTGACAAGTGACAGACAGCTGAAATGCATCATTTTCACACTTAGCTACTGATCTTACTGCTTAGCACATAGCCTTGGTGCATCAATACTTTTTAGGTTATATTTTTCATTTATACTGTCAAAGCACTTTAGCAACATTTTACATATGATTTCTTACCTTTTCTATAAAAACTGTATATAGCTACTACAATTACCAGGAAATCACCAGAATTTGCAGCCCCTCTTTGACTCCTCACATACTAGGCACCAACTAGGCTAGTCCACCTATGAGACTAATCAAGACTTTATGCAAACTCAACCTAGGCACCTACAGCCTAGTTATCAGTGCTTAGTTGTGCTAAGCATATTTCTTTTGAACTTCAATAACTTTTTCTTCACTTACATCTGTTTCTGAGACCCTGCTAGGACTCAGACCTCATTATTTAGCATGCCCAACGCATTCACTTATAACTGTGCTAGGCTACTATTGACTCTGATAGTGCCAAGCAATTTTTGGGCATCATCAACGCAAGGGGGAGTTCCTACCTGCACCAGACCTGGAGCTTCCAAACAAAGCCATTGAGGTAGGAGACTGCATCTACACCACTATGCTACAACCTCCGCTGGCCATGGAGGAGATCCAGGCCAGCCAGACCACCTCCCAGCGGCTAGCCCAAGTCTTTGCAGCAAATGCCCCTCCAAGGGCTTTCCAGAATGTGGTTTTCAACCACCTGCATGACTTTGAGGATGTCTTCTCCAAGGCCTTGTTTGACTTCTTCCTGGAACACAAGCAGTGAGACCATACCCTCAAAATCCTGCCAGATTCAAAGCTAGCCAACTGCAAAGTTTATCTGCTCATGCCCAAAGAGCAAGATGAACTCAACGCGTTCCTCCAAGAGAATCTGGAGTCCAGATAAATCTGCCTCTCAAAGTCTCCGATGGCCTTGTTGGTGTTTTTCATCAAGAAGAAGGATGGCTTCCTTTGATTGGTCCAGGACTATTGCATGCTCAATGCAATGACTGTCAAGAACTGCTGCCTGCTTCCCCTCATCTTGGAACTGATCAACAACCTCTGGGGTGTGCGCTACTTAACTAAGTTGGATGTCCGCTGGGACTACAACAATGTGTGCATCCAGGAGGGAGATGAGTAGAAGGCAGCGTTCTGGACCAACTGTGGGCTGTTTGAATCCCTGGTGATGTTCTTCAGACTCACTAACAGCCCCACCACCTTCCAGACCAATGATGTACAACATATTCTGGGACCTTCATAGTCAATGGTGTGGTCTATGTTGATGACGCCCAAAAGTCACTAGGCACTGTCAGAGTCAATAGTAGCCTAGCACAGTTATAAGTGAATGCGTTGGGCACGCTAAGTATTGAGGGTTGAGTCCTGGCAGGGTCCCAGAAACACACGTAAGTGAAGGAAAGGTTATTGAATTTAAAAGAAAGATGCTTAGCACAGCTAAGCACTGGTAACTAGGCCATAGGTGCCTAGGTTGAGTTTGCGTAGTATCTTGATTAGTCCCATAGGTGGACTAGCATAAAGTGTACACCCGTAGTTGGTGCCTAATAGGTGAGGAGTCAAAGAGGGGCTGTAAACTCTGGTGATTTCCTGGTAATTGGAGTAGCTATGTACAGTTTTTATAGAAAAGGTAAGAAATCATATGTAAAATTTCGCTAAAGTGCTTTGACAGTGTAAATGAAAAATATAACCTAAAAAGTATTAATGCACCAAGGCTGTGTGCTAAGTGGTAGGATCAGTAGCTAAGCGTGAAAATGATGCATTTAAGCTGTCTGTCACTTGTTAATTCCTTTAGCCATTGGCTAGTACTCCATTCTTCAAGTCCCTATGTTGAACTTAGAGCAAAACATGCTAGAGAACGTTAGTAGGTGCTAAGGAGCATTGGTACCTTCACCACCTCTGGTTTTTGCCAGCAATAGAGCAGAGTACAAAGTAGAAAAGATCCTGGACAGCTGCTTGTTCCAATGTAAACTACAGTACAAGGTCAAGTAGACGGGCTATAGTATCAAGGACAACTCTTGGAAGCCTGCCAAAAACGTTCATGCACCTGCTCTTGTCCAGGACTTCCACTGCAACTACCCTGGAGTGCTCCAAATCATCCACAGCCTCTACTCCATCTCCCCAACTGATTGCGTCATGTACAATCCGTTCTACTTTGTGCGTTAAGACACTGCACCCTAGGGAGGGGGGTGATGTCAGGGGACTTCTATTTTCAGAACCCCAGAGTTCTTCAGAAATTTCCAGAAATCTCTAGGATGCTCCCATGCTTTCCAGAAAGTACTGCATAGTTGTTCCTATGCCTCCACTACCTGCACTGATGCACTGTGCCATGGCAGAAGGATCCTTAGACTTGTTCTCTTTGGATCTCCTTCTGCCAAGTGACTAGTTACTTTCCTGTTGTATTCTTCTGCTTCTAATAAACTTTGGATTTCCCTCTGCCAGTTGTCTGACTTAGCCACAACCTCCAGAGGTTGCCTTTACACAGACTATGCAGTGAAGTGAAAAGAACATGTGTCATTGCCTGCTGCTTAGCTTAAAAGATGCATGTCAAGAGTAGGCAACTAAGCAAGGAATCTAAGTAGCAACTAGATTGAGATCTGGGCAATTACCCAAGAAACAAGACTTAAAAAAGCTTAAAGCTACTTACTGAGGCCAGCAGCAAAGCATGGCCATGGAAAAAAAATTAAAAAGCTGTTGACTAGAGACAGTCTAGATTTCAGTTTGGAGGAGAATGATAGAAATCCAGTGGTGCTGAGGACAGAACAACTAGAAACACTCTCAAAAACAGCAAATAAAAATACAAGTGTTGAAAGCAGTAGCGGTAACAAACCAAGCCTAAAGTGTCACGACCCACCCCCAGGCCTAAGCTCTGGGCCCAGGCCACCCCACACACTCTCCAACAAACCACTCATACAACCTCCAACTCAGGACAAACTCCATGATCACCCAACGTGGCCATCACGTCATACCCTGGCTGACTCTAGCACTTTCCCTGGACATCACCGACAAACCCTGGTGCTGATGATGCCCGAAAGTCACTAAGCACTGTTCTGGTAGATGATAAACTTAGCACCTCATGAATGAGTAGCGTCGGGTGGTCACTAGTGTTTTGAGAGAGTTCTGAGCAGGGTCTCAGAAGCCTAGTCTTTTTAGTGTGATTTGAACTTAGAGAAATAAACCGGTTGCTTAGTGATCTAAGCCAAAGGCCTGCAAGGTGCTAGGGTACTATAAGTCGGCAAAAACTCTAGCAATGTAAATGTTGGCAACGATGTGCCCGTATGACACTGTAATACAAAAGTCAGTAGTCGAAGCTGGTGAGGTGAAGTCAGCAAGACTGATTCACTTAGCGACTCTGAGGACTTAGAATGCGCTGAAATGAGATCTGAACTGTGGGGCGTATGATTTGATGATGGCTAAGACAAGATATGTACAGTATTTATAGGCGCTAGGCCACTGTGGTAATTAAACTAAAAAGTCGCTAATTAATCAGTCACAAAAAAAATGGAGACAAGTACAATGGAATGTGAAAGTCGCTAAGCGACGGCGTCTGTCAAGTTGGCAAGCATTAACTTAGCATCCTGGCAGTGAAAGAGGCCAAATGCATGGGGACTGTCGCTAAGGCCTGAAACCATCAAGGTCTTGTGTAGGTTGCTAAGCATTGCATCAACTGTAAGCGTTGCTAATATCTGAAACCATCAAGGGAGCCTGTCTCACATAGGTAGAACAGTCCTTTCATTTTGTAAAGCAACTGAAAAAGGCTGGAAGCCAATTGGTTATGGCTGTAATGCAAAGAAACAATAAACCATTGTCAGGCTGTTAAAAAGATTAAACAGGCCATCAAAGCTGCTCATCATGCTTGCTCCAATTTTGTTAGAGAGTAATCTCAACTGAATGACCTTATAACTACTTTGAAGACATCCAGTTCAAGTTTCAATCCTCATCTTTCTTCAGATGATATGTCTAATGTGTTCAAAGAATTACAAAAAGATGATAAGTACATTTTCATCTTATTTTCTATACTGTGCATGCTTATTGTTCTGTTTATTATAGACTTTTTTATGGTGAAGTTTGTGAATTGGCATTTAGCTGCTGTAATAGATTGAGGAATAGCCAAATACTTTTTTTTACTCTTCTTCTCAATTATGATTACTATTAAGATTTTTTTTTTCAATCAAGATGTATGATCATCTGCCAATGGATTTTTTGTCTTCAAAAATGCTGTGTCAAGTTGTTCTAAATATTTTCTACTCTGATTTCCCTGAATTCACGTGATGTTCAACTTATATTAGAATTTTCCACGTCCTTATTGTTTTTCAACCACTTTAAGTTGATTCAACTTGATCTAGTTTTATATCATAGGCCACACACAACCAAAGCACAAGAGCAGTCAAAGTGAAATGGACCTTCCTAAACACATGGGCTTGGAGGCATCTAATGCTTTGGAACAAGCTTCAAGTGAGTGTTGCAGCTGTTTGTCAAGTTGACAAAGTTTGTTTTTTCAAATGTTTTCTCAGGAAAAGGGAAAAAACCACATCCAACTATACTACGTGAGTTATATTGTTTATTTAACAGATATTCATATGTTGCTCTTATTATAGTAACAGCTGCATCAGAACGTCCTTGTTGTAATAATCAAGGCCAAGGAGGACAAGCCACACAATTAGCAGCAGCTTTTGATTTAATTTGGCCTGACTTACAGGAAAAGCCTACGCAACAGTCTACTCAAGGCATCCCTCAAGATACTCCTTTCAATGACATGGCTCCTCAAGAGGCTAAGTGTTGTGTCAGCCTCATGTAAAAGCTAAATATTTTTTATAATTTCTAGAGTAATCTACTTTATACAGGTGGCTAGTCAGAATATAAACCAAAGAGATCCTCCTTTGAAACTCACTAGGCCCGTTCCAACACACTATTATGCTAAAGGATCTGAACACTTTGGTCTTTGTATTCAGCCTTCTCAGAGATGTAAATCTACTTCATAACACTATGTCTCCTTTCTAGGCAAGGCTTGTAACCAAGAAACAAAGTGCTCATGCATTATTTGAAAATGACAACATCAAGTTTGATAAAGATAAGAATTTTCAAAATGAATCTGACACTGACTCCAAACACTCAGACACCAAAGGAGAAGAAGAAGAAGAAGATAATGAAACCAGTGCAGCTATAACAAATACTTTATCCTCTGAAGAACTCCTAGAGATTCAACAAGATATTCATGCCAGTGAAAATGATTATCTTATAATGGCTAATAAAGAGTTTGCAGAGAGCCAGAATTTACTTAAAGGTTAGCTTTAATTTTTTGAGTATAAATAAATGGTTTTTTCTTTTATATTTAGAGCTAAACTAATTGCAATCTTTTAATATAAATAATACAAGGATTATTGATGAAGTATCTCCTGATGAAGACAATAGACAAGCTCAGCAAGCACTTCATTCAGGTTTGAATAGAGCCAATATCTGATTTTTTATTAATTAAATTCATAGTTGCTTCTAAAAAAAATAATGCTGCTAATAATGACCAAGGTAATATCTTTTCTCCATATAACTTCTTTTTGACCAGTTATTAAGAATGGGGCTCTTCTCAGCCTTATAACGTTATCCATGATCATAGAAGCCACAATCCTTCTACACGCCCTCCTAATCCTGTTCATCTTGCTCGCTGCATCTAAAACCACTCAGTGACATAGATTGACTACAATGTCAGCTCAGCCTAGGCATCTTCAATATAAACATGGGCTTCTTCAAAAGAACAATACACATTCAAGTCATACTTCAGCTCATTTCACTACTGGTGTTGTATCCCATTCTACTACTAGTGCTGCTCTCCATTCCACTACTAGTGCTGTGCCTTGTTCTATTGCCTAGGCCACTGCAGCACCTTCTACTACTCACATCTAAAATGTCTCAACACTTTGTTCAACTGCAATGGCTCATAGTGTTGAAGATGGTCCTACAATTCAAAATCCCAGTCCAAGCCCTGAAGAATCTTCTGATGATAGCAATAAAGAAAAAAATGCAGAAAAGAAGAAAAAGGCTAAGACACAAACTGACACCAGTGATTTTAGCGGACCCTAGGAAACTGTCTTAGAAAATGCCAAGGATTGGTACAAGTTTGAGTGTTACATCCACAATCCATTTCCTCTCTTAGAAGAGCCAGCTGATGTTGAGCTTGCACAGCAAGTTCTTTCTGAGCAAATTGAGGTCTATCAAGCTGATCCTATCTCAGGTCCTTTGGATATGAGTAAGTTTTAAAAATGTGTAAGATACGTTTCTAACCATTTATTATCTAGATCAAAAAAATTTAATTTAAAGAGAATGATTGCCATTGCAAGTATTGTTTTAGTATATTTTTTATATTTTAAATTAATTATTTGCTTTAGCTAATCCAAGATATGATGAATCATCGATTATCTTTGAAGAAAATGGCTTCTCAAGTAGTTCTTTGATGCTATAACAAAGCTTTAGTGCCTAGACTGGATGCAGGTTATAATGAAGAATACTTGTATCAGCAAGTCAGTAAAAATGTGCAGGAACTTTTTCATAAGTCTATGTTTATGAGAGGTGGGACCAATGAAAATATGAGTCTTGCTTTTTCTCCATGACCACTCTCATTCTGTGTATAGGGAAAAACCAGAAATTTTGGTCACTGTGGTTTATTAGAACTCTCCACTGAGTTTTTTTATGCTGGACTGCACTCTCTTGCTGCCAAATTGCCTTCCTACTTTGAACATTCCTTTCCAGAAGAGTGTCTTGCTACAGCTGCAACAGTGGTATCCATTCTAATTTATTTTCATTTGCTTATTTCTTTAATTGTTCCTCTTCTCAGATAATAAATCACTTGGATGAGTATCTGGCTACAGGTCAACAACAAAAGCTGAAATTCAAGGCAAACTCCAAGTATAAGGCAGCATGGAAAGGTCACCTCAAGCTATTGGAACAAGTAAATGCCAACAACTATCATTGACACTATCTTAAAAACACATTGAAGAAAATCACAGAGGCTGGACAGTAAGTGGTAGATGTTCTGAAATTCTCTGGCTAATTGAACTTTCAGGTGCCTTTGTCAACAAACTCATGCTCTTGAATCCTTGGATTTGGAGGTTGATTTAAATTAGTTGGTGAAGAGGCTTTTCTAAAGTAAAGACTGTCAGATTTTTTTTGTGAACATTCTTGACTGGTTTTTTCTGTGAACTGATGTATAATACAATGTATAATAAGTGTACATACAATACAATACAGATGGGTCTAGTATGCTTTAGTAAGCATAATACAAATTAGAGCAATAGTATACCAGCATATCCTAGCATATCCTAGTATTCCAGACTTTTCCAGGGATCTGATTTTGACAGTACTGTTCACTAGCCTACTTCTAACCAGCACTTGACAGCATTTGACAGGAATTGATCTGTGTATAGGCCTGACCAGAACTAAGCTTCTACCCAGTACTGTCCAGCACTGTCCAGTACTAGACAACTATATACCTTGTCTGGGTCACTGTGATGCACTGTGGAACTAGCCATTGCTTAACAGTCAAATACAGATCATTCTAGTTCAGACCAGAGTTTCAGACTTTGCTGATGGTATTTCGTTATCTACTGCAATATAACATCATGTTGCATCAAGGCAGAGGTGGACATCGACAAGAAAATCGGATGAACGGAAGAAAGGGAGCTAATGAATTGTATGGACCACTGTCGAGGAATACGCCAACTGATGTCATATACATCAACATTTCGTCATACGTATGTTTTTTCTTTCTTTGCTTATAAATCCGTTTTACTTCTAAGTAAAAAGGAGCTCACTTATACATCATTGATTAGTAAGACTGAAACAAAATAGGAGTATTTAGGTGCTCGACTATCCTGAAGTTCAGGTCGTCTTTCGACTCGTGAACTTCAGCTCCTCAATAAATCTTATTTGATTATACTGCGCTATGCTTCGTCAACCACGAAGTAGAACTACAGCGAAAATTCAATACACCAACAATACACCGTGACACTAGTCGTAAAACATGTCCCGCGTTCAGTGCGTTCTCCATCCGCGGACTTTCAGGTAACCATAGATAAACTGCCTGAACTC
>QLOM01000997.1:0-14505 GCA_003313785.1 Termitomyces sp. MG148
ATTGCTACACAAATACACCAGCACACACCGAAATGACCGATTTAGCGGAGAGGAACCGCAGATGTAAGTGGAAGATTAAAAGCATTGAGAATCGTAGCGGTTAACTAGAGATTCATAAAAAACGCGATTGCATAGCGAACTATTCCCAAGGAGTCCCCTCCAATATAATGGCCAAGCGCAGCAGTGGAGTGGACGTCCCAGCAATGGCTGCTATCTGGAGCATCGGGATAGATGACAAGGAAGCCATGCTTGGCGTATTGAGTACCCGCGATGCCACCGCAATCATGTATGGCGACGATGGGCGCAGGACAAGATGCTAAATTCGGGGGAGTGTAAAGATAAATCCCGACATTCGTAGGCTTTTCACCGAAGTAGGAGATTTATTGTAGTTGACCAGCGGCAGCGTTGCACAGTACAGCGAACGCGGCGAGATCTGAAGTTTACAACTAGTCCAATTCCTCAGCATTTTATATAGTAACCTAGAATCTTTACACACCCATGCCCAGATTATTTCGAAAAATATCGAGAACAGTCCTCAGTAGCTTCGATCGAACCTCAAAGTCACGGTTGGTTGGAGTGTGCACGTGCACATGGGCTTGTCTTCACGAACTTGGCTTCTATCTTTTACTTCACCTTTTAACGCAGTGAAGATCTCACACGAACTCCAACTGTAGAATGGCTCGGATATTGTGAGCAAGCCCTTTTGAAGATGAGTAAGAATACGATACTGTTAGTTTTTCGTTTCAGGGTCTTTCAATAGGAATGACCTTAGGAAGAAAGCTTCAAGTTTGAAGCACCGGGCACCATTCAAGCTAATTAGTTTTTTGTGATCCAATGAAGTTCGCTGGCCTTTCTCGGAAAAAATCGACCTTAATCGCCTCTCTTGGATTTCATGACAATTCTCCAGATCTCAAAGTCTCTTCCAATCCATGCCGATCCTTTCATATATGAAATTTTATTGGTCGCATTTCATTTCGCAGTCACAAAGTTGTAGTGAATTTATCTAAGAAGTCGGTTTGTGTTCAGGCGAGTCATTGGTGGGGCCAGTAGAAACATAAGTCCGCCTCCGCCTCATTCATGACCATTTAATGCTCCTTCAATTCTCAATAAGTTCTTGTGTTTCAAAAGCGAGAAAGTAGATCTTCGGCTTCGGATCCTCCTGCCTGCAGCGTCTTTCTTGGATAATTACTAACATAATACAACTCTGGAGCGTGCATTACACACAAAATCCGAGAAAGGGAGTCTGCAGCAGTGTCGTCAGGTAAACCTTCCAAAGGTTGCATGCTGGGAGAAGCGCAAGAATCTATTTTTGAAGCAACTGATGCAAACGTGCAAGAAATGGCAACGGCAATCAGCTTGCTCAATGTCTCACCGAGTGTTGTTGCTTTCGCCCGCCATCTTCCTTGCGTTACTGAGGATCCATCGACCGCCTTGTCGTTCATTCAACGCTCGAAGCGATCCGTCCTTGCTCATTCGCCATTGCAAGTATCTTGACGTAACAGAAAATCGTCTGGCGATGAGACTCGACAGGCGGTCTGAGACTCAGGGATGAACAGAAGGTCTAGCAGCAGATTTTGCCAGTGTCTGTGCTTCAGGAAGTGGCCTATCTTGGATTTTGTAGCTCGTTTCTTGTGTCTGAGCTCCAGTTGTGCCCACTGTATCGTTTCTGCTTGTGAGGCTGTACGGTTGGTCGAGACCGTCGGCAATGGCCATCAGGCACAGAAGTTACCGGCTCCGCCCATCTTCCGGTCAGTTCCTGACGCTCCCTTTTATCCAAGACCCATTGATTCACCTAGGCATGAATATTTCACTTTGTTTGTATGAGTACCGTTGTCCACTGGGTTCAAGGTCTATTTTGATTGTATCAATTACAAATCACACTAGTGTTTGGGGTCCTGGAACTCCGTGACAGACACCTCAAAGTCACGCACAAGCAACGTTTCTATTTTATTAACTTATCATTACTAGCTCTCAGTGTAGTATTCACGTAGTATTCACATCCCTTTACAATTACAATACATTTTTTATTCATATAGATTGTAACACTCCATCCTCCATGACCAGACCGAAGTCAATCTTAAACTCAAGTAGCAGAGTCCTTGCAAAACATCTGCCTCGATGATTTCCTGTTCTGCCGTGATCAATGGACGATAGCCGAGTATGTTAGGACATTAATGACTTTTTGATACTTATATCTAACCAAATTGCTGCATGTCCAGTCATAACCGTAATCCCACAGGTAAAAACCAATGGAATCTTCGTAAGACAATTCTTATAGGCTTTCAGATATATTTCTAATAGCTCAGGCAGATGACGAGAAGCTTCGAGAAGCTCTGACCAAATACCACCGTGCAAAATTGTCAAGCAACAAGAAGATCGCAAAGCTCCTCAAGTCAGAAGATGGTATTTAAGGGCTCTCGTACAATGAGCAGTGCCATTGAGCCAAGCCATGCAGAACAGCTCGTCGTCAACCAGCTGGATAATGATTTGGCAAAAGGGAAAGGTGTAGAAGCCATATGGCACCAAGTTGCCTATGACGACAGTGTCCATCTTACCAAGTATGTTCTCCTTCATATATTCCAGCTTACTGACGTACCTATGGCTTAGACAATTTGTTCGTGATATCATGCATTCCCATGACCCCGAGGGTTTCCAGCTACGTGAGCCAACATCAAAACGCATTCGTCGTGTTGCACAGGTTCCAATTTTCTGTCATCCAAGAAGTGAATGGGTTTATATGACAATACCAAAAGAAATGACGTACTGAAGTGATCACAACACCCCCTGCATAGTGGCTCTTGCAGATGAGTAAACATAACAGAGCATGAGAGACGTTGCCCTTTTCTCTGACGTACAAACGAATGTCAGTCAATAATCAATCAGGCTTATATGATACCACGTACCCGAATAGCAGCTTTCTCAGTGTCTGAATATCCATCCAGCTCCTTCAGGATGTATCGGGCTTCAATAAAAAATAATCTTCGCTGCAGTCCCGGCAAACAGGCATACTACAAAAGAGTTAAGGAAAAAAGCACGCAAAATTCTCAAGTCGACATATACTTCGCGATCGCGACCGGAATGTGATTCTGAAAAATGTTAGTGGGTCTGGGTGTACAAGGGATGTACATGTCTGCTACTGACATTATAGCTCCCAGAACCCAGAAGGGTCTTAAAAGCAATACGAGCATTCATTGAAAGATTACATTACAACATAACAAAACGGGGAGTGTGAGCATCGACATGGAGTCAGCTTGTTGGTGCACGTGTTGTCACAGTGTGACAAGTAGGACCCCATCAACAAAATACGCGAGCCATCACCGGATCTTCAAATTTTTGATGTAAAATAGACCTTGAACCCAGTGGACAACGGTAATGAGAGCACACTAGAAGAACTCGAGCTTCCCATTCCGCATGACGACGAATGGCCTGAATGTTGCCATATATGTTTAAGGATGACACATCACCTCAAGTGTTGTGTCCTGCAATGTGTCCATGTCGGCATCAAGATGCCGCATTTTATCATCGCATCGGCTACCCCTTGGTCTCCCATCAATGACTTTCCTGCCTCTATCATGGCTTCAAGAGGACGACTTTTACTCTGACCCGTCTTTCTACTTGGCACCCTCATCTGGACGAGAGTCCCCTCACGAGAGACAACATATGCTAACAAGTGAGGCTCAGTCTATGCGGCCTGCGTACGTCTTCAACGACGTCGGGGCATCGTCATCCAATAGTCCTCCCGTCCACTATTCGCAGTGCTACGACAACATGCCACCATCTCACAGACAAGATTCTTCGGATGAGGTTCCTCAGAATCCAGGACTGGAAGGTGGGGTGCATCATAACAAGTTGCCACGTTCCGCATCGTATAATGGAGTTCCACCATCGCCGCTCAATCCTGCGATCACTTCTGTCCCTCAAACACTTTCCACGCTTTCCCCGTTTTCCCGTTCTAGTCGTTGTGGAAGCACCCAAATCACGAGGATACCTTCGGAGGAATGTCGGGCGCTGTCGTCGGCATCTCCAACGTCCAAAAACTCATCGCACGCCGGTTCTATGATCCTTTACCGTAAGGCAGACACGCAGTACGACCTTTCCCCGCCTCGGCTTCCTCTCCTGACACGCAACTCGATGCTCTCGACCGATTCCGTCCTTTCCTCAGATTCAAAATACCCCGGTGGAACGATGATGTCGGAGCACGGACTTGTGGCCTATGCATGGGATCCACTAGAGGATGACGCAATCGATGAGGATGATAAGCTTCATGATTTTGATTGGAAGACGACGTCCGACTCTGAACGCTCAATATCACTGCGAGGCTTCATCAACATTGCAGCGCTGATTCTCCTGCTCTCCGCGCTGCTTTGCTTGTTCGTGATGTACCCTGTCTACCATTATCTTAACGACAATGGGCGGAATGAGTTGATCGTTGGAAACACGAGAATTAACTCGACAGGGCAGGCGTCGTCCGTTGAGTTCGATCCACGGAGTCAAATCTCAACGTTGTGAGTAGCTTATCCGAGTCTCATATGATATACTTAACCAGACATGACTAGCCCGTTATCGATGGAAATCGATCCTACAACCCCGCAAGAAGCCTTGATCCGGAGGAGCGAAAGTGGCGTATTATACCATCTAGTCTTTTCAGACGAGTTTAATGCCGATGGTCGGTCATTTTACCAAGGTAGTTTGGATCCTCTCCTTTGAGTGTTCCTCATACTTAATATAGATGAAGATCCTTTCTGGGAAGCTCCGGATGACCAATTACATAAATACGGGCTTGTCACAACTCAAAACGGCTATCTTGTCCTCAATCCTAGGCCTCACCTCGTGCGCGGATCGGATTCTCGGACTGGAGCACAGACGGGAGGTCTGTTGAAGCAGCGGACTTCTTCTTGTCTGGACGGAGGTTTCGTTGAGGTGTCTGTTGCCTCTCCATCGTCTCCACAAAATCAACATCTGATGGTGAGTGAAGCTGTGCGCAGCGAATAAACATTGGAGGTTCTTACGTGGTCGCATAGTGGACAGGTTCTTGGATTCATGCCGATGCTATGGTGCCAACACAAGGCGCTAGCCTCTCTGAATTAGTTTCATTCGATCTAATTTTTGACTCAGGTAACGCTGGTACATCGACTTCAGAGTAACCCGATTCCTGACTTTCGTTAAGGATCTAGAGAGGCAATTGCGATCGACTTTGTGCGGTACTACCAAAGAACCGGGTCGTCACCACGATCTTGTGACAACACGACACTACAAACAATTCATTTTTCAATGGATGAACTTTAATCGTCGCGTCTATCTGCATGGCTGTGATATACCAATGCGGTCGTCTCTGAGCTTTGATGCTTTAATAATACGGGAAAGATTCATTTTCCATTTCATGCTATCTTATTATTTTCGGGACTCTTAACAGTTTGCAATACATTTCATCGGCCTCTACACTCTTTTGTTCTCAATACTTCGGACTATTTATCTTCCTTGCCTCTCGCAGGCTTATACCGCGATCATTTTCTGAGTTTCAAGATTTATCTACAAATGGTGTAATACATGACATAGATGTAGTCGATGTTGGCTATTCTCGAAAACGCAGAAAATTGATGATTTACGGTGCTACAAACACAGTGCAAAGCCTCAGATTTTGACTCGATGTAATTTACAAACATATAAATTGTCCTATGTTATGCAATCATTTTGATTTCAGAGGTCTTTCTTCTTGGACAATTTTGAGCAACTTGAACAACATTGACATTGATCTACATTCAAAATCTTTAAAATTTGGTTCTCTGCTGACTCCTGATGGAATGAGTAGATGTGAAGTGTGATGAGAATGGTGAACCTGGAGTTTTTTTTTGGTGTGAGGATATCTTGTGATTTTATGTACTTTGTGTTTGCAGGCAAATAAAGTCCCCTTGATTCTAAGAGGAAAAATGCACTCAAGCCACAGAAGGAGCAAACAGAAGAGACAGGCTTGAAATTGAATGTGTGAGCAGCAGCCAATGTCAGGGGACTTCCTTTTTTGGGACCCCAGAGTTCTCTGGGATGCTCCTGCAACCTCCAGGAAGTACCATATAGTCGTTCTCATGCCTCTGCCACCCATGCTGATGTGCCATGCCATGGCAGAGGGATTATTAGACTTGTTCTCTTTGGATTCTCCTCTGCCAAGTGATTAGTTATATTTCCTGTTGTACTGTACTGTTTCTAATAAACTTTGGATTTCCTTCTGCCAGTTGTGTGACTTAGCCGCAACCTCTGGAGGTCGCCCTTACAGCAGAACAAGTCTTCTAACCCTGGTCTGGAAGCCCCCTACAGCCACCAAACTCTATCTGGCTCCTATTTGTTGCTTTTCCACTAGGCTTAAGCATTGATGCTCTCTATGTCTGAGCTGGCTGCTTCAGAAGCTCTCTTGATGGCCTCCAGTGAGGAAGCCTGGACCCACTTGCTCCATCTAGAAATACAGGTGCAACTCACTCAAGCCTCCCTCACTCAACACACCGCCAAACTCACCCACCTCTGCCAAACCACCAAAACCATTTCTGACCCTCTTTGCACACTCCTCAAACACCTTACTCTGGTAGCAGCCAATCCTCTGCCACCTATGCTGCCAGCACAGTGCCCTCGTGCCACACAGTTCCCTCTCCTGGTGTGAGAGCACTCCAACATCCCATGCCTGGTGATTTCCAATATGTACAATGGTGACTATGCATCCAAGGAACAATTTCTGCAGTCCTGCATCACCTATATCCAACTCTGCAACAACAACTTGGTCTCTAATGAGCTGAAGATTGTGTGGGTTCTATCTTATATGAAGTTAAAATGAGCAGCCACTTATGCAATAAGGGTTTTCCAATGCCCCAGTGGCATTGCCAACTTTGTGGACTGGGCTAAGTTTGAACAAGAGTTTTGGGATGAGTTCTTCTCCTGGAACCTGGCCAAGACCACCACATTGGTCCTGCAAGACAGTAACCAATACGGCCAAGAAAAGTGATCCTTAGACAAGTACATTGACTTGTTCCATGCACTGGTAGAGTGGGCCAAGTACTCCAATGGCCTGCAGCTCTGCCTTACTTTCCAGGAAGAGCTCCATCTGATCCTAATAGAGCACATCAACAACTTCACAAAGGGACACCCAGTGGACAACCAGGTCCTATTGTGGTACCAGGTAGCTCAGAAGCAGTGGCAGCTCATGGAGCTCAAGCAAGACCTATACAAGGCTGCAGCCCCCACCTCATTCTTGCACTTACCTGTCATGCTTCTCTACCAACCGACCACTTTTGCCCCAACAATGCCATCAGCAGCACCTCTGGCACCTCTAGTACTACCCCTGGGCACCCCAATGGACGTGGACACCTCTTGGCAGTGCAAGCCCCCTCTATTCTTGTGCTGATGCTGCAGCACGCAGAGCCACTTTGCCCACAATTGCCCCTGGGGCCTAAAGGTTCAATACCTATTCTTGGAGGAGCATGAGGAGCTGGCTGGAATCCCTTCTTTAGATGTGCCTGCTCTGGAGCTTCCAGACAAAGCCATTGAGGTAAAAGACCACATCTATGCCACCATGCTACAACCCAGGCCAACCAGACTACCTCTCAGGAGCTGGCCCAAGCTTTTGCAGCAAATGCCCCTTTGCAGGCTTTCTGAGATGTGGTCCCTGACCACCTACATGACTTTGAGGATGTCTTTTCCAAGGCCTCATTTGACTCCCTCCTGGAGTGCAAGCAGTGGAACCATGCCATTGAACTCCTGCTGGATTTGAAGCCCACCAACTGCAAGGTTTACCTGCTCATGCCCAAGAAGCAGGATGAACTCAATGTGTTCCTCTGAGATAACCTGGAGTCCAGACAAATCTACCCCTCAAAGTCCTCGATGGCCTCTCTAGTGTTTTTCATCAAGAAGAAGGATGGCTCCCTTCAGTTGGTCCAGGACTATTGCATGCTCAATGCAATGACTGTCAAGAACTGCTACTCATTCCCCCTCATCTCAGAGCTAATCAATAACTTCTGGGGTGCACGCTACTTCACCAAGTTGGATGTCTGCTGGGGCTACAACAACATGTGCATCCAGGAAAGAGATGAGTAAAAGGCAGCATTCCAGATTAACCATGGACTGTTGGAACCCCTGTGATGTTCTTTAAACTCACTAACAGCTCTGCCACCTTCCAAACTATGATGAATGACATATTCCAGGAAGACATTAGAGAAGCACTGCTGGATCATGCAAGTTGTTCTGGACTGTCTCTATTAGCACCAGCTCTACTTCAAGCCAGAGAAGTGTGAGTTTGAGCAGACCTGCTTTGAGTACCTCAGACTCATCATCTTCCATGGCATGGTGGAGATGGACTCAGTGAAGGTGGCTGTTGTACGGGGAATGCTTAACGTCTGCAGAACTCCTTCCACAGAGCCAGCGAGCACTGGTGACAAGCAGGAGTCAAGCAAGCGTAGAGGCAGGCAAGAGTCAAGCAAGGAACTGGCAAGGCTAACCAAGCGGTCGGACGTCGCTAGAGAGCTTACAGTAGGTTCAGTGTGTAGGCCAGAAGAACACTGCTATTGTTCAGCCTGGGGATATTCTATCCACAGGCTGCCTATATATACTACATTGGTGGCTGTGCTATTACTAATACTATTTACTAATTGGGCCCCGGTATGTAAAGGAGTATGACTAACAATAATTGATGCTGAGTAAGGTCCATGCATATGACTCATCAAGGCTGACTACTAAGAGACGGAAGGGGAAAGGGTGGGCCGAGCAGCTGGTCGGATCTGCTAGGAATAGGCATATCATCAGACTAAGCTTGGAGTAGAGTTGGACACGGTCCGGAGACCGGTTCAGGGAACTTCCATTTCCAGAACTTTCTTTTTTGGAATTCTAGAGTTCTCTGGGGGTTTCTGGAGATCTCTGGTGATAAGACTCTGGCAGAGCTCAGCGCACCAGCACTATTTTTAGTGACTTATATTTTGCAGCTAGCAGGGATCGAACTCAGGCTATAGGATGCGACACGCAGGATCACGGGACTTAGTGACCACATGACTTGGCAATCACCTGCCACTCACCTGACTCCAGCCTGGCCCCCTTCAAGTCCCTGATCAGTGATAACCAATGCCAGAGCCTTTAGCGACGCCTATCAAAATCCAGTGCTTCTCAAAGATCTGACATCAAATCACTTTAGCAATGCTTAGCGACTTACGCGAGACAGGTTCACATGATGGTTTCAGATATTAGCAACGCTTACAGTTGATCCAACGCTTAGCGACCTACGTGAGACAGGCCCACGAGAGGATTTCAGGCCTTAGCAATGGCCCCTGTGCATTTGGCCTCTTTCACCACTGGAATGATGAGTTAAAGCTTGCTGACTTGACAGATGATGTTGCTTAGCGACTTTCACATGCCATCACACTTGTCTCCATTTTGATTGATTAATTAGCGACCTTTTAGTTTAATTACCATGGCGGCCTAGCGCCTATAAATACTGTACATATTTTGTCTTAACCATCATCGAATCGTACGCCCCACAGTTCAGATCACCTTTCAGCGCATTCTAAATCCTCAGAGTTGCTAAGTGATACAGTCTTGCCCACTTCATCTTGCCAACTTTGTTTACTGACTTTTGTCTTACGGTGCCGTACGGGCACATCATCGCCAACGTTTACATTGCTAGAGTCCTTGCCAACTTCTAGCACCCTAGTGCCTTGCAGGCTTTTGGCTTAGATCACTAAGCAACTGGTTTATTTCTCTGAGTTCAAATCATGCTAAAAAGACTAGGCTTCTGGAACCCTGCCCGGGACTCTCTCAAAACACTAGCAACCACCCGACGCTACTCATTTGTGAGGTGCTAAGTTTACCATCTACCAGGACAGTGCTTAGCAACTTTTGAGCGTCATCACCGGGACACTCTTGCACCTTCCAGGAAGTACTGCATAGTTGTTCCCATGCCTCTGCCATCTACGTTGATGTGCTGCACCATGGCAAAGGGATCCTCAGACTTGTTCTCTTTGGATTTCCCTCTGCCAGGTGATTAGTCACCTTCCTATTGTATTATTTTGTCTCTAGTAAACTTTGGATTTCTCTCTGCCAGTTGTGTGACTTAGCCACAATCTCTAGAGGTCGCCCTTACAGTGGCCAGCATTATGCAATGGCCAGAGCCCTGGAGCAAGAAGAAAATACAGGCCTTCCTGGGGTTCATCAACTTTTATTAGCAGTTCATCCAGGACTTCTTCCACCATGCTTGCCTCCTCTTTGACCTCACTGAAAAAGACATTGCCTGGGTTCAGGGAAACACAGAGCAGCAGGCCTTGAACACCCTGAAGTCTGCTATCATTTCAAAGCCTGTGCTGCTCTTTCTCAACAATGACTGACTCTTCTAAGTTGAGGCAGACAGCTCTGACTTTGCTACTAGTGCAATCTTCTCTCAGCAGTCCCCAGAGGATGGCAAGTGGCATTCCATTGCCTTTTACTCCAAAAGCCTCAATGCCATGGAGCAGAACTATGAGATCCACAACAAGAAGATGCTTGCAATCATCCAGTTGCTGGAGGAGTGGCGCTACTTTCTGGAAGGGGCCCAACACAAATTTAAAGTCTGGATAGACCACAAGCACCTGGAATATTTCTAGACAGCCAAGAAGCTCAACTGTCAACAGGTCTGATGGTCTCTGTACTTCACCAACTTTGACTTTATGCTGTACTACAAGCCCAGTTGAAACATGGGGAAGCTCAATGCCCTCTTCTGGCATGCCAATCATGGCTCTAGCACAGGAGACAATGACAACATCACCCTCCTGCACCTAGAGTAATTTGCTATTTGTGCACTTGAAGAAGTGGTGGTTCAAGAGGACAAGGTCAACATACCCTGAGACATTCACCAAGATAACTAGGAAGGAACGCAGGAGGACTCAGTTGCAAAAACCACATTGGTGCTGCGCTCAGAGCACCCCTCTAGTGCAAAGTCCGTATGCACCAACAAGTGGAGCCTACAGAATGGACTTTTTGCTTTCTGAGGGTGCATATATGTGCCAAACAACCCAGAGCTTCAAAGGTGCATTGTTGAGCAGCACCATGACTCCTGCATTGCTGGACACCTCAGTTGATGAAAAACACTGAAGCTGATCTCCCAGAACTACTGGTGGCCACAAATGTTATGCTACATAGGAGCCTACACTAGCACCTGCAACTTCTGCCTCCAGACAAAGCTCCACTGTCAGAGACTGCTGACTTGGAGGTTCACTGTAGAGCAATGAACCCACTAGTCAGAGGGGCTGCAGAGGGCTTCAGGGAAGTAGTCCAAAGTACTCCAAAGTAGTCCAATCATGGTTGTAGCTTGACCAGAGTGGCAACAGAGGTCAAGCGCAAGTAGGAGAGGTTGGAACTTAGGATTGGATAAGAAATGGAGAGGAGAATGAGTTTATTGAGAGAGGAAATAGAGAAGAGAAACAGAGAGTAGGAAAAGATAAGTAGAAAATATAGGTAATACCAAGACTAGGGACCGACTACAGGGCTGAGGCCTTATATACTCAAAGAAGACCAGGGGTGTAAGGGGAACACTTGACGTCTGCAGAACTCCTTTCACAGAGTTGGTGATGCAAGGAGCAAGTGAGAGTTGAGCGAGCACAGAGGCAGGCAGGAGTTGTCAGGGGACCAGTCTCTGGACTATGTCCAACCCTATTCCAAGCTTAGTCTGATGATATGCCTAGTTCTAGCAGATCCAACCGGCCACTCAGCCCACTCTTTCTCCTTCTGTCTTGTAGTAGTCAGCCTTGGTGAGTCATATGCCCAGACCTTACTCAGCATCAATTATTGTTAGTCATACTCCTTTACATACTGGGGCCCAATTAGTAAACAGTATTAGTAATAGCACAGCCACTGATATAGTATATATAGGCAGCCTATGGAGTAGAATACCCCCAGGCTGAACAATAGCAGTGTTCTTCTGGCTTATCCACCGAACCAACCATAAGCTTATCTAGTGCCATTCGACCCTCTATTAGCCTTGCTTGCCTTTTGCCCAACTCCTGCCTGCCTCTGCGCTTGCTTGACTCTCGCTTGCCCCTTGCATTGCCAACTCTGTGGAAGGAGTTCTGCAGACGTCAAGTGTTCTCCTTACAGGTTGTTCAGCCTCCTACACTGTCCGCCTTCTTAGCCCACAGTATCCAACTCTATTTCCTACTATGTTTTCTGACTTTTGGTCTCCCTCTACTCCTACAACTTGCACCCCTACAGTAGCACCCTCTGCTTGTCCTTCCGCCCTGGCCTCTAGTATGCCTCCTGTTTCTGGGATGGGCCCTGCTGAGACGCTTCACTGGACCGCCAACTGGTTCTCTATGGTGTAGCAAATGCAGCTGACACTTGCCACCCTCAAACGCAGACTAGCTGCTCTAGAGAGTGGACATGTAGTTGCCACTGCCCAAACCGCTGACAAGTGTAGTAATGCTCCGGTTGCTCATTACTCTGCTCCTTCTGGCTGCCCTAAGCCCTCCAAGTCTTCCAAATCTCCTACCGCACCCTCCTCTCATAATCCCCAACTCCTGTGCTCTACTTCTAATACTCTCCTGGCTGTTCCTCTTGCTTGGGATCTTCCTCCTACTGACAGTAAAGTCCCTTGTTACAAATGTGCTCTGGAGCTCCCCAACTCTCTGGTTGCGCACGTTGTTGGACATCAGGAGCAGGGCCTTAAACAAGCCCATGACCTATCTGGCTCTCGGTTGGCCACCTTCACAGTTGGTCCAGCTGGTGGTGAAGGCCAATATTTTGTCACTATTTGGGGCACTGACCAGCAGATTGGTGAAGCCCTTGTTGTCTTTGGAAAGTGCATTGCTAAGAAGCGTGTGCACGCACCGTAGAAGCAGTAATCTGGCAATGCTGTGCTGGCCCCTTCTAGGGAACCTGCTTTGTCCACCCCAAAATCCTCTACTCAGGTCTGCACCACCACCTCCTCCTATGGCCTCTATGCATGACTCTACCATAGACTTCCAAGAACTCACTGATTGGGATGATCTGTCTCCTATGCCAGTCTTGGTAGCACCTTCACTACCTGCCGGCTTGCCTATGGCCCTCTCTACTCCAACTCCAGCTCTATCATTCCCCATGGTCATCAACTACGCCGTCCAACCCTTTGTTAGCCTTTGCTTGCCTCTTGTCCGCCTCTGCACTCACTTAACTCTCACTTGCCCCTTGCATCGCTGACTCTGTAGAAGGAGTTCTGCAGACGTCAAGCGTTCCTCTTACAGGAGTTGGGCAAGAAGCAAGCAAGACTAACAGAGGATCAGATGGCGCTAGATAAGCTTACTATTGGTTTGAAGGATAGGCTAGAAGAACACTGCTATTGTTCAGCCTGGGGATATTCTACCCCACAGGCTGCCTATATATACTACATTGGTGGCTGTGCTATTACTAATACTGATACGGCAGCCTGCCATGACAGAACAATAAAACATGTAGCATTACAAGTGATACAAAATACAAAGTATGTCTAAAATAAGGCTGAAAACCATAAGCCGGACATACCAAACAGCCAAAACCTGTAGGCTGTACATACTGTAATGTTTTGCGCCTCCCAGCAAGTCTGAAACTGGTCAAACAATGTCAAACGGTGCATAAATTGTTGAGTTATAGACAGACCTTCAAGTAGTGATGAAATAGTGATAGCTGAGGCTTCCATCAATCAATCATTGATGATTTGGAGTAAGATCTTGATGGGAATGATATGTGAGATGTGGCTGTGTCAAAAGAAGCTGATTTGATCATGGAGAGATCCAAAATCAAAGATCAGGCTGAAAATAGCATGGCACTCGGCAGCCATCAAAATAGATTAGATTATTACTATCTAATCTCAGATCAAGATCCAAATACTGAAATCAGTCTAAATTAAGAATTGATGGAATCAATCAAAGATCCCAAATCACAATCTGCAATCAGCACATCAGAACCATCAAACCTTCGTGACTTTCCTTCTTGGAGCCCTACAGCACTCAATTATAGTGTTATCCTGCCCTCCTGGGTACCTCCAGACTCTCTGAAACCACGCAGATACAACAGAAGGACCCTGAGCAGGTCCTGGATGATGGAAACGCAGAAACTGAAGGCCAGAAATAGCCTGAAACCGGCTGCCAGAGCAAAAACTTGCAATTCAGTAAATTTTATTGAATTGACCCCTAGCCGGCTCAATCTTAACCAGCACCCAGACCAATAGGAGGTCTGTGGACACGCCAATCACACGTGGTCCGTGCGCAGGGAAAGAGGTATAAATAGAACAAGGAGGAGAGGATCCAGCTAAGGAAAACCTGTGCAGCTCAGGGTCCCCAGGGAGTGGACTACTTAGGCTAATCAGTAAAGTACTTCAGACCAGCTTTAATAAAGCTTATAGCCTACATTTGTGTGAACTAAGTTGGCTCAAATCAAAGCTTGAACTTTGTTAATCTAGTGAATAAACCATTTGTGTGGCTCGGGGTCCCCAGAGAGTGTGACTACTTAGGCCTATCATTTAGTTGACTTTACTAGGGTCACTTTTTGGTATCTTTTTAG
>QLOM01001006.1:0-14747 GCA_003313785.1 Termitomyces sp. MG148
CGATGCGTGTAATCCGACGATGCTCCTCTAAAGTCTTGGTATAGATAAGGATATCATCAAGATATATACACACAACACTCTCCGCTATAAGGTCTTGGAAGATGTCATTCATCATGGTCTGGAAGGTGGCTGGGCTATTAGTAAGGCCAAAGAACATCACCAGTCCACAATTTGTTTGGAATGCTGCCTTCTACTCATCACCTTCTTTGATGCGCACATTGTTGTAGCCCCAGCAGACATCCAACTTGGTGAAATAGCGTGCACCTTGGAGGTTGTTGACAAGTTCTGAAATGAGTGGTAAGGGGTAGCAATTCTTCACAGTCATCGCATTCAAAACTTGATAGTCTTGAACCAGACGTAGAGAACCATTCTTCTTAATAAAGAAGACTGGGGAGGCCATTGGGGACTTTGAGGGACGGATGCGACCAGAATCTAAATTCTCCTGCAAGAAGGCATCAAGCTCATCCTGTTCTTGGGGGGAGAGAGGATAGACCTTGCAGCTGGAGGGCTCAGCATTGGGTGTGAGCTCAATAGCATGGTCCCACTGCTTGCGCTCTGGCAAGGAGTCAAATGATGCCTTGGAGAAAACGTCCTCAAAGTCATGCAGGTGATAAGGAACTGCATTCCAGAATGACTTAGGAGCAAAGTTAGTGGCAAAAGCCTGAGCTAGCTACTGGGAAGGAGTTTGGCTGGCTCTAATCTCTGCCACAGTTGAGGGAGGTCGTAAAGTAGTTGCATAAATCCTATCACCTGTTTCAATGGCCCCGTCTGAGGACTCTAAGTCAGGAGCACACACAAATTCACCCTCACATCCATCTTCCAGCTGGGCTTCACTCACTACACCTCAAACGTCCTCATAGAGGGCCTCTCTATGAGAGAATGCCAAGGGAGGAGGATCCAGTAGGTCAAGGTCTGCAAAGGGGAGGTGTCTAACTCGGCAAGCACGTATAGCAGTGTGCTCACAGACTGAGGCTCTGCGCTCCTCTCTACTCTCTTTGGCACATGTAGAACACCATCGGGGGCAGTGGCTCATACTCACTTTACCCTTGGCCCAGTCAATTTCAGGGTTGTGGTCACGTAGCCAAGAGAATCCCAGTATCATGTCCTGCTTTCCTAGGCTAGTGACCACAAAGACAGCACGCTCAGAATGAGTCTGGTAACAAAGGACTAAATCCACCACTGAGCGAATGGATCCAGCTTTGTTGAGCGTACCATCAATGTTATAGACTTGAATGGGACGAGAGAGAGGCTGAGTAGTGAGTTGGTGTTGTTCTACATAGCGAGTATCAAGGAAGAGTCCAGTGGCACCACTGTCCAGAAGAGCTATGACGCTCCAAGTCTGCTGAGTATCAGTTGTCTCAATCTCTACATTGAGACGCAAAGAGTTAGGAGAGGGAGTGGAGGCAACAATATAGCGGCGAGGGAGGCGTCGTTCCCAAGTGGGGACACGTGGGCGTCGGACAGAAGGAGGAGGAGGAGAGGTCTCAGCCAAGGCCTTAACCGAGGGGGTATTTTGTACGTCGGAGGGGGCGCTTACAGTTTCAACCAGAGAATCATTGACAGAGAGAGATATATTAGAAGATTCTACTGGTAGACATGCAAACTGATTAGCGCCAGGCGGCGGAGGTGTACAACTCATCCGCTGCCCTACTGAAAACCCTCCCCTGTAGAACCTAAGGACTCATCCAAAGGTTCCACTACAGCCTCCACAGAATCTATGGACTTATCCAATGGTTCTGCTTCGATCTGTGCATCTGGGGAAGAGTTTCCCTGGGCATCTCTGGCAGCCAGGAGCTGGAGAAGGAGCTTTTTCTGCTCTACAGCTGAGAGATAGCGCACCTCCAACCCCTGAGGGCAATGTCGAGCGAAGTGACCAGGCTTCCCACAGCAATGACAAAGGAGAGGGAGAGAGGAGCGTTGACGAGAGGCATCAACATCCATGGGAACTCCTAGAGGAAGAGGACGTGTGGCAGGTACCTGAGCTGGGGCTGGAGCACGAAATGGAAAGGAATGAGAGGTGGGAGGACAAGCAGGTAAAGGCACATGCAAGGTGGAGCGAGAGGTAGTTCCTCAGTGGAGCTCACACCTTAACTCCATAAGCTGCCACTGGTCGCGTGCTACCTGATACCAAGACTCAATATGCGCGTCGTCAGGTCGTCCTTTGGCCATGCTGTCAATCCGATCCATGAGCGAGGGGAGGAGGCCTTCTCGGAAGGTGAGACAGAGCTGAAGACCATCAAGATAGCCAGCCTATTCAACCAGAGCTCGGAAGGAGTCAATGTACTCATCTAAGGTCCGCTTTCCCTGTCCATATCAATGGGGGTCTCGGAGAGTAAGGGCTGCCACCTTAGCAGGGTCCAAGGGAAAGAACTCAGTTTGGAACTCCTTTTCAAACTGATCCCAGCTTCCAAAGCTCTCTACTCCTCCAGGACATCAAAAAACTTGTAGTGCGTATGTTGAAGCTCGTCCAGACTTTATGTAGGAAAGAACCCAGGCAATCTTGAGAGCATCAGAAGGAAAGGCTTCCCCACTGAGCTGAAGGTAGGTAATACATGATTGCAGGAATTGCTTGCCCATGGCTCGGTCACCATTGAATGCATCTGGGAGCGCTGGATGAGGAATATTGGTGTGAACAGAGAGAGAGGCCCCAAAGCGAGGGACTGGAGGTGTGTCAGCCCTAACTGGAGGTGCCTGAGGAGGGGTAGGAGTGAGAGGGAGGTGCTCTAAGAGGGCCTGAAGGGACTGAGAGATAGTGTCTGTGGCCTGATGTAATCCAGCAAGTTCGGTGGTGTGGAGGGTGAGGGAAGCTTGAGTGGTCTGCACCTGAGTCTCCAGAGCAAGCAAGCGACCCCAGGCATCATTCTGAGGAGCAGAAGCATCCAAGAGAGGTCCTGAGGGGGCTGGTTGGGTCATAGAAGCAACAGAGGGGCAGGGGGTAATCCAGTGGGGGAGTGACCTAAAGAGACAAGAGAGGGCTCAAGCAGGCTAAAGGGGGCTCCCAGACTGAAATGTAGAGACTTGTTCTGCTGTAAGGGCAACCTCTGGAGGCTATGGCTCAGTCACACAGCTGACAGAGGGAAATCCAAAGTGTATTAGAATATATATAGGTAATACAACAATAACTACTCACCTGGCAGAGGGAAATCCAAAGAGAACAAGTCTAAGGATTCTCTATGCCAGGACTGATGCTTCTGAGGCTTCAGAAGCATGGGAAACAACTATACAGATCAACAAGGTGGCTAATCTTAACCTAAATAGTGAAAAACTCGGACATGGCATGTGACTCGGTAGTTACTGGATCACATGCAGCTTTGGCATGTGACTTGGTATTTACCAGATCACATGCAGCTTTGGCATGTGACTCGGTATTTACTGGGTCACATGCAGCTTATTAGGTAAGCTAGAGCAGACAGAACCAGTAAAAGAAGGTAAGGGAGAACTATACTAAAGGTAAAAAAATAGACAAGAAAGAAAAAGAAGGATAAGAAAAGGAAATAAAGAACAAAAAAAGGAGAGAGATGAGGAGTCTCCTGACAGTATCCTCTTGTGCAGGAATTAGGCAGGACACATGAAACACGTCGTGGATTGCCCAGCTATCTGGTAACGCCAAACGATAGGCAGAGTCTGAGATCTTCTGCACTACATGGAACGACCCAAACCTCTTGAAATCGAGCTTGTTGCTTGGGCAATCCGAATGCAGGTCGGCACACTCCAGGAAAACATGGTCCCCAACCATGTAGTCCGGTGCCTCGTCGACCCACCTGTCATGGAAGCGACGCATCCTCTCCCCTGCCATCTTCAATAGTGCCTTCAGCTCTTTCTGCACAGTACGTATCCACTCCAACCTCTCATCTGCCTTTGGGACTGACTGCAAATTCACGGGGTCAATGGAGAATGTGGGGTTGTACGCGTTGATGACGCCCGAAAGTCACTAAGCACTGTCCTGGTAGATGGTAAACTTAGCGCCTCACGAATGAGTAGCATCAGGCAGTCGCTAGTATTTTGAGAGAGTCCCAGGCAGGGTCCCAGAAGCCTAGTCTTTTTAGTGTGATTTTAACTTGGAAAAAGTAACGGGTCGCTTAGCAATCTAAGCCGTAAGCCTGCAAAGCGCTAGGATGCTAGAAGTCGGCAAGGACTCTAGTGACGTAAACGTTAACGATGATGTGCCTGTATGGCACCATAGTACGAAGGTTGGTAGTCAAAGCTGGCGAGGTGAAGTTGGCAAGACTGATTCACTTAGCGACTCTGAGGACTTAGAATGCGCTGAAATGGGATCTGAACTGTGGGGTGTACGATTTGATGATGGCTAAGACAAGATATGTACAGTATTTATAGGCGCTAGGCCGCTGTGGTAATTAAACTAAAAAGTTGCTAATTAATTAATCAAGAAAAATGAAGACAAGTACAATGGAAACGTGAAAGTCGCTAAGCAACGGCGTCTGTCAAGTCGGCAAGCTTTAACTTAACATCCTAGCAGTGAAAGAGGCCAAATGCACGGGGACTGTTGCTAAGGCCTAAAACCATCAAGGGGGTCTGTCTTGTGTAGGTCGCTAGGTGTCAGATCAACGGTAAGCGTTGCTAATATCTGAAACCATCCCGTGGACCTGTCTTGCGTAAGTCGCTAAGCATTGCTAAAGTGATCTGATGTCAGATCTTTGAGAAGCACTGGATTTTGATAGGCGTTGCTAAAGGCTCTGGCGTTGGTTATCACTGATTGGAGACTTGAAGGGGGCCAGACTGGAGTCAGGTGAGTAGCCATTGATCAACAAGTCATGTGGTCGCTAAGTCTCATGATCCTGCGTGTTGCGTCCTGTAGCCTGAGTTCGATCCTTGCTAGCTGCAAAACATAAGTTGCTAAAAATAGTGCTTGGTGTGCTGAGCCCGGCCAGAGTCTTACAGCGTACTCAGCATAAAATGGCAACATGCCAATAGCTGAGTGAGAATGATTATTGTAGGCAAATTTGGCAAATAGCAACCAGGCGACCCAGTCGTCCTGGTAATAGTCCACAAACGCTCGCAGGTAAATTTCCAGCTCTTGATTTACCCTCTCAGTCTGACCGTCAGTCTGGGGGTGGTGGGCGGACAAGAGGGCAGGCTTGATCTCTAAATGCTCCCACATCCTCCATGTGTACCTTGCAATAAACTGAGGCTCTCTGTCTGACACCACTTTCTTTGGAGTGCCGTGCAGACACCAAACGTGCTCTAGAAAGGTATCGCACATTGCAGCAGCGTTGTCGGTCGAGTGGGCTGGCAGAAAATGCGCTTGTTTTGTGGACTTGTCGCAAATTACTTGCACTGCGTCAAAACCCTGTGACACTGGCAAGGGGCCCACATAGTCCGTGGAGATGTGCTGCCAGGGACCGTCCGGCACCTTGAGGGGCTGTAGTGGCCTGAACGGCCTCTGCCACCATGGCTTGATGTGCTGGCAAGTTTTGCACCCATTGACATAGCGCTGAACATACTTGGACATCCTTGGCCAGTAGTAGTTGCGAGATATAAGGGCTAACGTGTTGGCACAGCTGGGATGGTTTGCTGGGATCAAATCATAGTATAACTGCAAGATTGTTTGCTTTACCTCGTCATCCTCCGGCACGTACACCAACCCCCTGAACTGCACCAGACCATTGTCCACCATGAAGTCCCTCAGTCTTGAGCACACCAGTGCCAGCGCCGTGTCCAAAGTCCATAGGAGGGCCAGTCTCTTGTCCATCAGGGACGCCTGCCAAATCTGCTCTAGGATGTGTCCATCCACCAACACCTGTTGCACCACCGCCACTCTCCACACTACCTCAGACTCCCTACACCTTTTAACTGCCACCACCACTGCATGCTTTGCCACTCTCCATTCTCCCACTCAATCTTTGCCCAGTACCTGCTGACCCGCATTGTCCAAACCCTCCACCTCATGATCTGAGCACCTGGACAACCTGTCTGGCCCTGTGCTGAGTTGGCCTGGCCAGTGGTGAATGCAGAACACAAAGCAATTTAGAAAGATACTCCACCTTGCTTGGCATCAATTTAAGTCACACGCTGACATGAAATACTCCAAGTTGCAATGGTCAGAGAACATGTCGGCTGGGTACAGGTTGCCTTCGAAGTAAGGTTGCCATGCCTCAAAGGCCCTGACCACTGACAAAAGCTCCTTGTCATGCACGTCGTAGTTGCATTCTGCCGGTTGCATTGCCTTTGAAAAGAAAGCTACTGGCCGCCAGTTGCTGTTGTGCACCTTCTGTGATAGGATTGCCCCAACCGCAAAGTCAGAAGCATCAGTTTCCACATGAAATGCTGCCTCCATGTCTGGCATCATTAGAACTGGAGCCTCCACAAATGCTTGCTTCAGTGCCTCAAATGCAGCCTGCTCCTCCTCTCCCCACCGCCACAAACAGTCCTTTTGCTTCAAATGTTCCAATGGGCATGTGATGTCTGCATAATCAGCCACAAAACGGCGATAAAAGTTGCAAAAACCCAAGAACTGATTGACATGCCGCAGATTCCTGGGAGTTGGCCACTCTGTCACTCCACTGACCTTCACTGGGTCCATGCCCACATGCCCAGGGGATATCTTCAGGCCCAGGTAGTCCATCTCTGACATACGGAAGCAACACTTCTCCAGCTTCAAGAACAAGTTGGCCTCACGCAGACGGCGTAAAACCTCACGAACGTGAGCATTGTGTTGAGCTGGGTCCTCTGAGAAAATAATGATGTCATCCAGATAGAGCACCACATAGACGTCCACCAAGTCATGGAACAGGCTGTTCACCATCCATTGAAACGCTGCTGGGGCATTGCGCAAGCCAAACTGCATCACAAGGAACTCAAACTGCCCATACCGCGTGCAAAAAAATGTCTTCCACTTGTCACCATCACAAATCCGGACGTTGTAGTAGCCCCACCTCATGTTGAGGATGGTGAAGACCTTTGCTGCACGCAGCCAATCCAGGAGCTCTGTTGTCAAAGGAATTGAGTAAGCGTCCAGCCACGTCACTGCATTCAGGGCACAAAAATCAACCACCAGCTGCAATGAGCCATCTTTCTTTTTTACGAAGAACACAGGTGCACCGCAGGGCACGCTTGATGGCCGAATATAATCCTTTGCTAAGTTCTCATTGATGAACTCTCGCAACGCTCACAGCTCTGCTGGTGCCAACTGATACAACTTGCCTGGAGGTGGAATTGCTGCGCCATCAACCAAATCAATCCCCAAATTGTGCTCACAGTGCGCCGGCAGTCTCTGACCTTGACTTGTCAAACACATCCAAAAAGTTGTGGAATTCTGAAGGCACCATGTCTTCCACGTTCCTTGTCTCTGGGTGGCCTGATGCTCGCTCTGATAGGGCCTGCGCAAAGCTCCTCCCTGCTGCCTCATGCCACAACAGTGGCCCTGCCACACTCCTCGCTGACTCTAGATCCCACCTCTGCTCCAGAAACGCACCGCTATCCTCCACCTCCCTGCTCTCTGCACCTGCAATTGCCTCATCAATACATGCTTTTGCTCTTCTCACTCTTCAACCCATGCAAAAAGCATGTCCTCACTATTCACTTCCTCTTCAGCCCAGCATGACGCTCCATTTGAACTGCGATCAGCAGTCGCTGCCCCGCTGGACTTGCACATGTCTTCCATGCAAACGCTTGCACCCTGAGCTTGGCCTTGACCAATGGTGCAGGCAGACACCGCTCTATGCACTGTCGTGAGATGAAGTTGACCATCGAATGTTCCCAATCAATCATCGGATTGTGGAGGCGCAGCCAGCTGACACCCAGTATAAAGTTGTTGTCACCAATGTCAGTGACATCAAAAGTCAAGGTTTCAGCATGCTCACCCATCACCACGTGGAGGTGGACCTCCTCTACAATGAGGCCCAAGCGAATTTTGGAGTTATCAATTGTGCGCAGGTGGAGTGGCCTCTTCTTGGGGACAGTGGGCAGAGCCTGCTCTTGGACAAAACGTGGATTTGCAAAACAGCAGCTAGCATCAGAGTCGACCATTGCTCGGGTGTCAATCACACGTAGCTGTGAGCCCTGCACCTGCAGTGTAACCGGCAGCTCCAGCGTCGAGTATGGTGAGCGTGGTGACCTTGTATGAATCACTGCTGCCCACCGCTGATGTGACTGTCTCTTCCTCTCAATACTTGCTTCTTCAAGACCATGTAAAACAACTCCATTAGTAGGTGAGTTTACATGGGACCCCGTGGTTGCACCTGTCGTGAAGACATGGAGCAACTCTACACAAAATCCGCCTTTGGTGCCTCTTCTGGCTTCACCTCCCCTGCAGCCAGCGCCTCCTACACCGCCACCTTAATTGCCACCGTCTACTCAGGGCACTCTGCCATCATGTGTCCAGACTTCTTACACTTGAAGCAGCTCCTGGCTGTGGGGGCCATCCTTGCATGGTCAACATCCATTGTGTTTGGATCCATAGAGGGCGAGGGTGGGGCCGCCTGCACCTGCGTGGTTGGAAGTAGAGCTGTAGCTGTCAAAGTCGATGCACGTGGACCAGCCATACTTGTGGCATGCTAGGCACCCTTGCGACGTGCTGCAATGTCTGCAAGCTTGCTCTCCCTACACAGCAAGATATCCTGGGCCTGCTCTGCCATTTCGTAGTCCATGTTCACCAACGCTTCCATCGCCGCTGCACTCAAACCCTTCTAGAACTGGTCCTTCATGTAGTCGCTATTTGCGTTGGACAGGCTGAGCTTGCCCTTGAGCTCAAAGAAGGCCGTGCAGTACTCTGTAATTGATTTTGAACCCTGTTGCAAGACCCCAATACGATTCAACGCGTCCTGGCCTGGATTGCACATACCAAAGGCAGCTCTGAAGTCAGCCAACCACACGGCCCACTGAAAACACTGAGGGTTGACTTCCACGCTGTCAGGCCCCATTGTGATGATGCATGACCAAGCCTGGGCCAAGCCCATCAGGTATGACTGCGCTCAGAAGATCTTCTGCCAGTCGTTGCAGAAGATCTCGAACTCCGACGCTGCCTCCACCTGACGTACAAATTGGTCTGCGAGGGCCTTGGAAATCCCATCATACTTCTCCGGCAGACTGATGCTGGGCCATGGACCCAAGGTGCGGCCCATCTGCTCAATGCACCTTACACGGGCAGCGAGTGTGTCTAATCTGGCCTGGATTTTGCCAAGACCAGTCTGCAGCTGAGCAGCGAGCTTGGACTGCAAGGCCTCAAAAACCATCTTCGCGATTGTTTCCTCTGGGGATGGGGTCAGCGCAGTGTCAACGGGTGCAGCAGGAGTACCAGGAGTGGACATTGGCAGGAAAGAAAATTTTCAATAGTAGTTCTATTCAAGTGTTAGGCTTCGCTCGTAATCTGCAATGCAGCACGTTGAAAGACTGAATACAAAAATATATTATGAACTGCCAATAAGACATTGTAAGCACACACCTGAATACAAAATGAATAGAACTAAGAAAGTGTTATCTACCAACTGCGTACTCTAAGTGTGTGGGTCATGTGCACAGCAGTATAATGTGGAAGTATCATGACAGAAGGCCTGAACTCCCTTCTTGTTCTTGGGCTCTGGCCACTCTGCCACACCAGCCACTTTGACTGGGTCCATCTCAGCCATTCTATGGGAAATGATCAGTCCAAGGTATTCAACCTTGGTCTGCTCAAATTCACACTTCTCTGGCTTGAGATCAAGCTGGTGTTGGTGGAGACGTTCTAGCACGATGTGTGTAATCCGACAATGCTCCTCTAAAGTCTTGGTATAGATGAGGATATCATCAAGATATATACACACAACACTCTCCGCTATAAGGTCTTGGAAGATGTCATTCATCATGGTCTGGAAGGTGGCTGGGCTATTAGTAAGGCCAAAGAACATCACCAGTCCACAATTTGTTTGGAATGCTGCCTTCTACTCATCACCTTCTTTGATGCGCACATTGTTGTAGCCCCAGCAGACATCCAACTCAGTGAAATAGCACACACCTCGGAGGTTGTTGACAAGCTCTGAAATGAGTGGTAAGGGGTAGTGATTCTTCACAGTCATTGCATTCAAACTCAATAGTCTTGAACCAGACATAGAGAACCATTCCTCTTCTTAATAAAGAAGACTGGGGAGGCCATTGGAGACTTAGGGACGGATGCAACCAGAATCTAAATTCTCCTGCAAGAAAGCATCAAGCTCATCCTGTTCTTGGGGAGAGAGAGGATAGACCTTGCAGCTGGAGAGCTCAGCATTGGGTGTAAGCTCAATAGCATGGTCCCACTGCTTGCGCTCTGGCAGGAAGTCAAATGACGCCTTAGAAAAAACATTCTCAAAGTCCTGCAGATGATGAGGGACTGCATCCCGAAATGACTTAGGAGCAGAGTTAGCAGCAAAGGCCTGAGCTAGCCACTGGAAAGTAGTTTGGCTAGCTCTAATCTCTGCCACAGTTGGGGGAGGTCATAAAGTAGTTGCATAAATCCTATCACTTGTTTCAATGGCCTTGTCTGGAGACTCTGAGTCAAGAGCACACACAAATTCACCCTCACATCCATCTTCCATTTGGGCTTCACTCACTACACCTCAAACATCCTCATAGAGGGCCTCTCTATAAGGGAACGCCAAGGGAGGAGGATCCAGTAGGTTGAGGTCTGCAAAGAGGAGGTGTCCAACTCAGCAAGCACATATAGCAGCGCGCTCATGGACTAAGGCTCTGCACTCCTCTTTAATCTCCTTGGCACATGTAGAACACCATCGAGGGCAGTGGCTCATACTCACTTTACTCTTGGCTCAGTCAATTTCAGGGTTGTGGTCTTGTAGCCAGGAGAATCCAAGTATCATATCCTGCTTCCCTAGGCTAGTGATTGCAAAAACAGCACGCTCAGAACGAGTCTGGTAACAAAGGACTAAATCCATGTTGAATGTACAATCAATGTTATAGACTGGAATGGGACGAGAGAGGGGCCAAGTAGTGAGTTGATGTTGTTCCACATAGTGAGTATCAAGGAAGAGTCCAGTGGCACCACTGTCCAGAAGAGCTACAACGCTCCAAGTCTGCTGAGTGTCTGTTGTCTCAATCTCTACATTTAGATGCAAAGAGTTAGGAGAAGGAGTGGAGGCAACAACGTAGCGGCAAGAGAGGTGTTGTTCCCAAGCTGGGACATGTGGGTGTTGAACAGAAGGAGGAGGAGAAGAGGTCTCAGCTGAGGCTTTAACCAAGAGGGTATTTTGTACGTCAGAGGGGGTGCTTACAGTTTCAGCTAAAGAATCATTGATAAAGAGCAATATATTGGAAGATTCTACTAATAGGCATGCAAACTGACTAGCACCAGGCAGCGGAGGCGTATAACTCATCCATTGCTCTACTGAAAACCCTCCCTTGTAGAATCTAAGGACTCATCCAAAGGTTCCACTACAGCCTTTACAGGACCCATGGACTTATCCAAAGGTTCTGCTTTGATCTGTGCATCTGGGGAAAGGTTTCCCTGAGCATCTCTAGCAGCCAGGAGCTGGAGAAGGAGCTCTTCCTGCTCTAAGGCTGAGAGATAGCGTACCTCCAACCCCTGAGAGCAGTACCGAGCAAAGTGACCAAGCCTTCCACAGTGACAACAAAGGAGAGGAAGAGAGGAGCGTTGGCAGGAGGCATCAATTTCCATGGGAATTCCCAGGGGAAGAGGACATGCTGCAGGTACCTGAGCTAGAGCTGGAGCACAAAATGGAAGTGAATGTGGGATGGGAGGATGAGCAGGTAAAGATACATATGAGGCAAAATGAGAAGTAGTTTCTTGGTGGAGCTCACGCCTTAACTCCATGAGCTGCCACTGGTCATATACTACCTGATACCAGGATTCAATATGCATGTCGTCAGGTTGTTCTTTGGCCATACTGTCAATCCAATCCATGAGAGAGAGGAGGCTATCTTGGAAAGTGAGACAGAGCTGAAGACCATTCAGATAGCAGGCCTGCTCAACAAGAGCTCGGAAGGAATCAATGTACTCATCTAGGGTCTGCTTCTCCTGTCCATATCAATGAGGGTCTTGGAGAGTAAGGGCTGCCACCTTAGCAGGATCCAAGGGAAAGAACTCAGTTCAGAACTTCTTCTCAAACTGATCCTAGCTTTCAAAGCTCTTTACTCCTCTAGGACATCAAAAAACTCGTAGTGCATATATCAAAGCTTATCCAGACTTCATGTAGGAAAGAACCCAGGCAATTTTGAGAGCATCAGAAGGAAAGGCTTCACCACTGAGCTGCAGATAGGTGATACATGACTGTAGAAATTGCTCGCCCATGGCTCGGTCACTATTAAATGCATCTGAGAGTGCTGGACAAAGAATGTTGGCATGAACAGGGGGGAAGGCCCCAGAGCGAGGGACTGGAGGAGTATCAGCCCTAACTGGAGGTGCTTGGGGAGGGGTAGGAGGGAGAGAGAGGTGCTCTAAGAGGGCCTGAAGGGAATGAGAGATAGTGTCTGTGGCCTAACGTAATTCAGCAAGTTTGGTGGTGTGGAGGGTGAAGGAAGCTTGAGTGGTCTGCACCTGAGTCTCTAGAGCAAGCAAGCAACTCCAGGCATCATCCTGAGGGGCAGAAGTATCCAAGGGAGCACCTAAGGAGGCTGGTTGGGTCATAGAAGCAACAGAGAACCAGAGTTAATCCAGTGGGGAAGCAACCTAAAAGGGTAAGAGAGGGCTCAAGCAGGCTAAAAGGAGGCTCCCAGACCAAAATGTAGAGACTTGTTCTGCTGTAAGGGTGACCTCTGGAGGCTATGGCTCAGTCACACAGCTGGCAGAGGGAAATCCAAAGTATATATAGGTAATACAACCATAACTACTCATCTGGCAGAGAGAAATCCAAAAAGAACAAGTCTAGGGATTCCCTATGCCAGGAGTGACACTTCCAAGGCTCCAGAAGCATGGGAAGTAACTGTATAACATGACAAAAGCCAAAATAAAATTAATCTAAAAAAGGAAAATCTCTGAAAATAATCAAAAACTTAGAAATTGCCATTGCCAGAGGTCATGCACATGTCTCATGTGACTTGCTTAGTAATTTGAAGGCTAGCCTTGAGATGACTAAGCCTCTGGATGCTTACTAAGCCTCTGAAAGCATTGGCTACACTTGTTTGAATGATAACTAAAGAACTAGAGCACCTCAAGAGCTGAAAATAGTACTAATAGATAGTGTTGAAAGAATAAAAGCAGTAAAGTAAAAGAGTGACAGCAGAAATAAGGAAATAACTAGAGGAAGAATGAAGGAATAAGGAGTGAAAGAAGGGAGAAATGAGGAGTCCCCTGACAGGGACATAGTTACCCCTTCCAAGTTCATAGGTTGTGGAGGGCTCTCTGCAGGGAGGACTGGATGGTGCTGTTAGGATTGGAGTCATTGTGTTGTATAAGTACCTTACCTTGTTGCTCTATGACACTCTCCATATTTCCTTAAGGAGTTTGGGTTAACTCAGTGGCCATGTGGAGGGGGGTAGACTTGAAGAGCATTTTGGAACCTCAAATGTGTGGAGTCGGTATTTAAGCAAAATGGTTTACGGGAATGGCGAGGAGGGTGAAATTTGGCTGTCATGTATCCTTGAGTGGCATGTTGCCTTGTGTTGTGTTGGAGAGCAGACTGGGTAGACAAAACATTGGGTTTCAGACCAAATATTGAGGCCGCTCGAACTCCTCAGTACCCAGTCTGTATTGTTTACATTTGATGTCTAGATGGTTATTCTGTGCTCATTGCATTCTGGATGGGTGAGACTCAGCTTGGGTTCAAGTCCCTGAGGTCAACATTCTAGTCATAAATTGGCTCTGTGCCACATCTTCTAGCTGGCATGGAGGGAATATGCCTCTTCTGGTGGATACGTGCTGAGTGTACGCTGAAGATCTTGCAGTGTGTTCTCTCTGACTTGTAGGGGTCACAGAGGAAGTTTCTTGGGGGGGGGGCGTTGATATTGTTTTTCAATGTATAATTCACCTTTTGGTGTGACTTTGATTGTGACATGAGCAGGACAGTTTTTAGTTGCCTGTTTTGTTGAAATTTGTTTGGATTTACTACATGGTGGTGGTTCCGGATCAAGAGGCCCCCCATGCTTATTTTTTCCAAGGCGCAGTCAATCTCTAAATTGTGCTCCTGGAGCTAGGAGAACTCCAGGATCATCTCCTGCTTACCAATGCTTGTAACCATGAAGGTAGTGCACTCTGCATGGGACTTGTAATGCAGGACAAGGTCCACTACAGACTTGATGGATCCTGCTTTGTTGTGAGCACTATTAACATTGTACACCAGGATGGAGGTCAAGAGGGGCTGAGTAGTGATCTGGTGCTGTTTCACATGGCTAGCATCCACAAAAAACCCCATTGCTCCAGAATCCAGGAGAGCAACTATATTTTGAGTCTGTTGTGTATTGGTGGTTTCAATCTTCACATCCATCTGGAGCAAGTTTGACAATGGAGGGAATGCAATTATGTAGCAGCAGAGGAGGTGGGGCTCCTAGGTGGGGAGATGTGTCTGCAGAGGAGTTGGGAAGGGCTCAGGAAAGTCATTGGGTACATCAGGGGTAGTGCTTATGGTTAGGGGTAATGAGTTATTAACAGAAGCTATATTGATTTCTTCTACTGACAAACATGCAAACTTAGCACTAGGCAACAGGGGTGTACTTTAAACCTGTCATGCCCCTCAAAACCCTCCTTTGGCTTCTCCTGCCTTTCAGTAACAAGAGGTGTCCTGCATGCATCCTCTGGGGCAGACGCATCCAGAGAAGGGATTCTGTAAGGGCAACCTCCGGAGGTTGCAGCTAAGTCACACAACTGG